>JBCEWC010009443.1:0-18732 GCA_038996855.1 Solanum aculeatissimum
TTCCTTGTAACACTTCATGTGTTAGGCAAGCTTGTCTTAGCACTAACCAATTAAAACAAGCTACTTTTAATGGGCTTCTAACCTTCCAAATTAGCTTCCAGGGCCATATTTTTGTGATGGCTTGGTTATTGTTCTTCCACCAGTAGCAAGACTTCACTGTGAAGACCCCTTTGTTGTGCAAAGACCATATTGGCTTGTCTGCATTAGTAGCAATACCTGGGAAGTTGTTCAGGACCTGGAGAAATCTGGCCATCTCTGTCACTTTCCAATCATTTAGTGCTCTTCTGAAGATCAAATTCCAACCCTGGGGGCTTCACTGTGAAGTGTTGTTTATCTTTTCATTTCTAGTGCAAAGAGAACTACATAAAAGATGTAGAATCACTTCTAGATTCTTTTGACTGCCAGCATCATCTTGGTGCATAAATTGTTATCTTACTAAAGAAAAACAATTAATTCCAGTTATAGCATTTTATTTTTTTAAGCTTAACAATCTGGTATCCTCAACTCACTTGCCCAACTAATCATTATTCGCTCCGCATAAGGCTCATGATGAGGAAGGGGCACCCTAACAGAAATTTCTCCACTCCCTGAGTGTGAACCGCAGACCTCTAGGGTGTTCCACCCAAAATGGGAATGGGCTAATGTCATGAGCGTCTCTGATGATCTAGTTGATTCCATGATTATAAGTTCATTCCGCACCATAATAGGGCTACACACATTCTCATGATGAGGGGGTCATTCGGGACTATCAAAATAGATACTATATTTACATATGGAACCCTACATCATACATTACATTTAGGATTCGTGTAATTGAACTTGTTATGTATCTCTATTTGGACCCTAATCACCTCTTTGAATGAATTGAGAAACAGGTTTGAATGTCCATATTTTTTTTGAATACGAAAATGAAAATAAAAGTCCATATTTTCTATATGTATCAGGAATTGCAACTCTCTTGATAATTCAAATCGAAGCAATTGGATTGTCCAACTCGGCCTGATACAACATGACCGATTAATAGACCCATCTCTATCTTATATCCTATATATCACACTAGATAATATCATATTCATGGAATATGATTCACTTTCAAGATGCATTGGTGGTGAAATGATAGACACGTGAAACTCAAAATCCCATGCTAAAGAGCATGGAGGTTCGAGTCCTCTTCAAGGCATAATATTGAAAATGTTCATCGTTCACAATATGAAAGCTTAGGTCGATCGACATAAATATATAAACTGGATCTGAGCTCTTCGACTTGGAATATATTCAGCAGCGGATTGCGAAATCTTGGTGATCTTCTCTATCTCATGAATGGAAAGACCACTTTAAAATCATCCTCCCTGCACTCACCCACCCAAGTATATGCTTCAACAAGAATCACACAAGGGTAGATTAGAAACCTCTCGTAAGAAGCCCTTCTATAACCCAACTGCTAAGTACATATAGTCCAAGGATTGACCACACCCATTCAGTGATTCCCACATCTCTTGGTGGTTCTTCCAATTATAAATTGAACACGAGGAGTGGATAAATTAGTGAATGGACCTAACTGGATAAAGTTTTAGGAAAGATTGATTGCACATGTTGATCAGCTTTGTCACTTGGTTCCCTTTCCATTACTGAAAACCTAAATATAACACTCCCTCCGTTTCAAAAAAAATGATTTACTTTCCTTTTTGGTCTGTTTCAAAAAGAATGACCCATTTCCTAGGCAAAACTTTAATTTCAACTTTCCACGTGGCATGTTTCACCCACAAGATTAAAGGTCATTTTGGTACATTTAACATAACTTTAATTTAGGACCACAAGATTGAAAAGTCTTCTTTGTTTTCTTAAACATCGTGTCAAGTCAAATTAGGTCATTCTTTGTGAAACGGAGGGAGTAACTATAAATAAAAAGAAAATCAAGCAAAAACTATGCAGCGATTCCAAGTTATTTATAAAAGGATGACTTGACTTTGGCATAATGTGAAATCATAATGCAACCCAAGTGTATGAAAAGTAATTCAATGTGCAAATTAAAAACACCCTGTCTATGCTACCAAAATGTATTTTGGAAAGAACAAACTTTAAAAATCCACCTGCTTATCATGGCTTTTGTTCTGATAATAATTATCTTCTGCACGCTGCAGCAAATCCATTTTATCTTGCATCCTGAGTTTTGCGGATGTTTTTGATGAAGCAACATTCTTTGCAGCATCCAGAGCATCTAAATATAAGTAATTCCGAATTATCCAAGGTAATCAATGAAGGGAAACAATATGACATCAAAACATTCAAGTGGCTTCAGTGCATAGGACCCTACAACCCCAATAATCAATATACGTACCATCAGATTCAGATATATCTTCTTCTGATCCACTTGCTTCATCATCACGGTTCCAGAATTCTGACAATTGTTCTCTGGCATTGAGACTTGAACCACTGAAACCGATATAGTATTTAAGAAGAAAATTTCCAAATTGCCCAACAGCTCCATGGTTTCATGAATAACTCAACTTTAATATTTAAGGTGAATTCAAACTAGATGTTCACTAGAACATGAAATAAAGTAGTCAGGTGCTATTGAAGGCTCATTTGAGGTGAATTCAAACAAATGTTCATTATAACATGAAAAAAAGTAGTCAGGTGCACACTTCTTTTATGATTTGCTTTGCCTTCATCTGTATTAGATAAGAGGATATAGAAGATATTGTTATGCATGCATCTTATGGCGCTCTTGGACGACACCATAGACCGGGGGCTTCAAAGTTGATTTTTTATTTTCCAGTAGGTATAGCAGTATCCCCGGGTAGTGTATATCCTAGAGCTATTGAGCCAGAGTAGACTAAATCTAGTGACTCACCCACTAGATGGCCTTTAACAAATAGAGCTTTATCTTCTACCATGTACCATGAGATTGTACTCCCTCCGTTTCAAAAAGAACGTCTTCCTTTTCTTTTTGGTTTGTTTCAAAAAGAATGACTCATTTCCTTTTTTAGCAAAATTTTAATTTCAACTTTCCACGTAGCATGTTTAAGACTACAAGATTAAAGAGCATTTGGTACATTTAATATAACTTTAATTTAGGACCACAAGATTAAAAAGTATTCTATATTTTCTTAAACTCCGTGCCAAGTCAAACCAGGTTATTCTTTTTGAAACAGAGGGAGCATTTGTTATACGTTATGTTTCTTTTCAAAAGTATATATTTCCATTCAAATAAGCATCCCATTCTAGCTAGTGTTGGTAGTCTCAGGTGCCTTATTTTCCTGCTATAGATTACCTGAACCCAGATTTAAACTTCCAACTACTGTTTCCTACTTATCAAAAGAAAGAATAAAAAAACCTTCCCACTCCCGTCTCCTGAAAGATAAATTTTTGAACTCAGCTTTGCACTCTCAATTTATACACATTTCAAAACAAGTAACAAAACTAGTATTAAGACCTCAGTTTACTTAATGAAACAACTTATCGTTTCTGCAGTTTCTCTCCATCCCTACCTTCGCTTACTAAATTTTGAGAGAAATCAAGGCTACTCGGATCTTTTTACTTTCTCAGTTTCCATTCATTAGTTTGTTTTTCATATCAAGATGTAAAAACTGAATTGATTTAACACGCCGGGGAGATTGACTTAATAGGTAACCCCCTGCATACAAAGAGTACACCATGATATTCTGAGAACGTCCAACCATTAACAGTGATTGGAATGTCATAAGCGATCCAAAAATGTAAAAGGAAAACAAATAATAAGGTTGCATTAATCTCTACCTAATTACTTCTAATTCCTGGGTACTCTTCTGATCCTCCTTCCCAAATTGTTCAGATGAGATCCAAGGAGTTAGCTCTCATGCTTTCCTTCTCTTCCTTCTCCTTATGAACTTCAACCATAGAAGCATTCTCTATTGGTTAGTAACCTCAACCTTGAATTTCCAACATATTCCCACTATGTATATTATAACCTGTATGCGGTTGGGGTATGAACCAATTAGTGGGTAACATTCTTCCCACTTTTGACATGAAGAACCAACTAATCTAGATGTCCTCAAATTTTTCAATTGTTAGGATGGATTCTTAGGCTGCTGTCCATGGAAAACAGAATTACTAGTAATCTTCATATTTTCATACTTGTTTGTGATAAATGATAAATCAAATATCATTCAGTGAATCAGAACAAGTTGGTGTAGCTATTCAAAAGTGAGTTGAAGTATGCATTGGACCACCCAAACTGTAGCCAATTATCTTTAATGCTTGGAAAATCCTCTTTACATTAGAAATACAAGTACAATAAGAAATATTTTTTTTCTTTTGAGAAAGAAAAGAAGTTTATAACAATAAGAAATATTTTGACTCTTGTGAAAATTGAGCTAAAGCTTCATTAAGTCTTCAAATTAAAAAAGGTGACAACTTTTTACTAATTAAAGATTAAGTAGGATTAAGTTAATTAGGGGTAAAGTGTACATTATCAAAACTTTAAAAAGTGTACATCTTCCCAAAAGATTTCCCTCCCTTTTTAAATTTCAAATTTTGAAATTCCCCCTTTTTATCTTTTCATTATTTCTCTCACTCCATATCTTTCTCTCATTTTCTCCTCTTCTTCTTCTTTTCTTCTTCTTTCTTTCTCTCTCTCTCTCTTCCACCATTTTTTTTTCTTCTTTAATTATTTGTGTTGATGCCATTGTTATTGTCAATGTTAGTCATTTTTTAGCACACTCTTTTTTTTCTGTTTAGTCTTTATTTCTACAAACTAGTTTACTTTAATTTCAATTTTTTGAAGTTTATTTTTTTTGAAGTCATTGAAAAAATTCTGCAAAATACAACTTCAATTTTTTTAAGTTATTGAAGAAAATCTGCAGATGCAGCAATTGTTGTAATTATTACAACAAGTGTCGTAGTAATTGCAACAACTTCAGTAGTTGTTTAAGTTATTGCAGCAATTGGTAAAATTAGTTCAACAGCTTCTGCATATTTGCTCTGACAACTTCACCAATTGTTTGATTTTTTGACAGAAAGTTGGATGAAGAAGGGGTTGTAATGGCGACAAAGGGGGTGACAACGATGGTGATAGGGGAGGAAGAAGATAAGAAAATAGTGGTGGTGGTGGATGAGAAAATAACGGTGATGAAGGAAGAAATGATGGTTGTGGTGGAGGAGGGAGTGGGTGGCGATGGAGAAAGAAGAGGAAAAATTGGTGGTGATCGACGGAGGTGATGGCGGCGGCGACGACAGCAACAGAGGAGGGGGTGAGGGTGGGGGCAGCAAAAAGGTGGGGAGGGATGAAATGGGGATGGAGAAAATAGAACTTTTGTGTAAATAGTAAAACTTTGGGGTTTTAAAATTAGTGTCATTAGTACTAATCTTAAAATTGTCACCTCTACTCAATAATTAAAACTAGTGTCACTTTTTTTTAATTTTGAAACTCTTTTGTCACCCTTAATTAACTCTCCCTTGACTTTTGATATTGAATTATCCATCCTAATTATATACTACCCTTCCTCTCCATAGTAACCAAAACATACGAAAGAGCACAGTCTTCTATAACTTTTTTCCCCAGTGTCCAATTTGCTCATCCTCCAACTTGGCATTTTCTCCGCCGCTGCTATAGGAAGTGTCCAATTTGCTCATATTTCACACCTTTCTCAACATCTTAACATTCACAAAAAACATGGCACTCAGAATCAAAAGGAAGGGATGATCCAGGTAAGTACTCGTCTCTAACTGAAAAGACTTCTTTTGATAAAGTAACGAATTTTATTAGCTCTAACTAATAAGGCTTATTGCTTCACATACTAACTAATAAAACCCATGGTCATCCACCTCTCACATTTAATTCTCTATTTTACAAAAACACTGACTGGTATAATAAAACATTCGACTCCAGCAAGCATCTTATCCTACCAATCTGCAAAAGGAAAGAGAAAATAGAAAACAAACTGCAAAATCATCTCATTTTTATAATAATCTTAAGTACATAATAAATTAATGAGCATTTAACGAAGATAATAGGAAATGCAGCATATCCCAATTTAAGTGGTAAGCCATGTTTCAGCAGTAAGATGAATGCAAAACCAGATACCTGGTCATATATATTCTTGAAGATACAGCTCTCTGCCGAAAAGCAGTTGCAGCTTTAAGTTGCTCCAAGTAACTTGTAACTAGATAAGGATGCTTGCATACATCACATGATTTTTCACATAAAGAATCAGGTACCTACTTTTAAAGACAGCACAAAAATGAAATGACATAAGCCGGTAAAAACAATATCCATCAGTTATAATTTAAAAAGGACTACCAAAAAATCATGACTGAACGCACCATCTCTCCAAAGTTCTCAAGTATCATTTTCCTACGACAACCAGACCCTTCACAATACTCAACCATCTGAATGTATATCAATGGAAAGAAGAATCATGTTAGTTATAGTGTTTGAAAAGCTAACCGAAATAATTTGATTTGATTAAAACCTATAAAAGTTGGGACCTGTTTGAAGTCGTCCAGGGACTTCTTCGAAGATTTATCTTGCAAGCCTGAGAACTCATCCTTATTCCTTTTAGTATTGCTTAAAATAAACTCCTGCAATATGCTTACAAGATGTGACTTATTCAAATTAGGAGCAAGATTGAGAAAGAAAGATTCAAAGGAAAAATCCACCGGTGACAGGTGATTCAACCATTCTCCTACGGTCGTCCACTCCATAATACAGTACACTTCTGGAAGGCAACTGATCACGTCCAGCTCTACCGGACTCTTGATAGAAGCCTTCCATTGATTTGGGAATATTGAAGTGACACACCACTCTGACATCCTTTCTATCTATACCCTATAATAATTTTAAGAAAAAAAAAAAAAAAACTAAATCTGTATAATCCTCATCAAGATTTGCTATTTCAAATTATCCTGCAATATTGAATCAAGATAATGCATACCATCCTGCGAGGGAAGCAAGCTCTCAGCAGTTGTTTGTGCCTCAGATACTCCGTTGTTATCCAGAAGCATTAACATAGAGAAAGGAATGACACCCCATATGAGACATTAATGGAGAATATAAAGAAATTTGTTTACTTGAATCCATTGCTTAGAGGCTAGTAAAGATAATCTTTTTCTCCAAGAGAACTCCTACCCAAAAGCTACAGTTGCAACAACCACTTGTGTTTTTGAAGAAATCCAGTCATCCAAGACAGAGCTCCGCATTTTATTGTTCAGCCCAGCATGATATGCTAGTAGTAATGTACATTTCAGGAAAATGTATCATCAACAAAATTGCATAGGAATTTAACTGAGCCACTCATTACCAGCACAAGAAATGCCACTGTTGGTCAAATGGATCGCAAGATCATCACACATTGTACGTTCCAGGCAGTAAATAATAGCGCACACATTTCCACAAGATTTTAGTAATTTACACACATCAGCATATGGATCGTCCAAAAGGTCTTTATAGAGAACTGCAAAATAGAGATATATGATCAGGTATGTTATCGCAACAGTGATGACAGATACAGTTCATAGCCTGATTGTTAGAGGTAGGTCCAAAGGCAATAGGATAGTCAAAGGTAATAAGATAGTGATGACTGATATGGTACATAACCTGATAATTCAAAGAGTAATAACTAATATGGTACAGAACCTGATTAGTTAAAGGTAATAGAGTACAAGGATTTCACCAGAATTAAGTACATATGAATGACCTAGATACTTCATCTGATACACACATGCATACAACATACAAAGGAAAATGCAGCAAATTAGACTTAACAGAGCATTTGGTCCCATGATTTAAACCAAAAGCTACAGAAACTTATGAGGCCATGTCGAAGCTATATTTTCTTAGTAATTGTCTTCTTATCTTTACATCCTTTTTCCCTTCACTTTTTAAAAGCCAGAACAGGATTCAAAGAAGGAAGCTAAAAAAATGAATTGGTTACTGCATACTCACAACTATATATTGCTGCAATCTGATCCTCATAGATTTAAGAGTTGGCAGTTTAAGAAAAGGATTAGTTACTGGCTGCTCGTCAAAATTACATACCAAAACTTTTGCACTTCATCAAGGAATGGAGATCCTTAGACCTAACCTTCGTAATAGATATTTGGCCGATTGAACGATGATTTCAGGACTAGAGGGTTTTGCAAATTCAATGATTCTATGACATCTTTCTGAACTCTGCAAAGAACAGAAAATGTCCAAGAAAATTATCATTTTCTAAATAAGCTGCAGGGAATGGTTAACCCAAAAATCGTTCAAAGTATATTCGGTGGCACTGAAAAGAAAAAGCCAGAGGGAAGTAAGATCACATGCAATCCCTGTTACATCAAAATTGATCTCCATTGACGTATAAATTGTAATTCCTTACATCTCAAGAAAATTTACAAGCAAACTTACTTTGGGACTGCAGTTGCTGTCAAAGCCAATACTGGTACATTTGGGAAATGACTTCTCAGGGAAGAAAGCTTCCGATAGCTAGGCCTAAATGCGTAGAAAAAATAAACCAAGAGAATTGTGCAAGGATTAGATGCATAAACGTAAAAAAAGGGAAAATGAAGACAAGAAGTTAAAAGTGGAAAAAATAGACAAATAACAACTCCAATTTACAAAAATTTCAATATAGCTTAAAGGTAGATAGAACAATAGCAAGTCGTAATATCAAGCTAATGAACCGACTTGACAAGAGCATACATGCACATCATAACAGTAAACCTAGTGTGTCTTGGGATCTGAAAAGTGAATTTGTAATCAGAATGCAAGCATCAAGGAAAACACTTGATGTTGTGACCATTGTCACCTTTCTTTTCAATACATTTGTAAATGTGAAATTTGAGGATGAGAATGGAAGAGACATGTCTCGGGCATCTTTTTATACAATAGGAGGATTGGGAGGTTGCGGATTATGGTAGAAAAGGTTAATTGGTAGTGGTACATTCTCTCGCTTTCCTTCTGGATAGGCTTAAGGATCATATATGTACCAGCTTCCTTACCAGTAGTACTAGCACTATTCTCGTAGTTTCTTGTTCTCCATTTTCTGTTACCGCATGTGTTTCTTGTGCTTCGATAATCATAATATTTCATTTTTTTATGCTATGCTTCCTTACCAGTAGTACTAGCACTATTCTCGTAGTTTCTTAATCATAATATTTCCTTTTTTTATGCTATGCTTCCTTATCAGTAGTACTAGCACTATTCTCGTAGTTTCTTGTTCTCCGCTTTCTGTTACCGCATGTGTTTCTTGTGCTTCGGTAATCATAATATTTCCTTTTTTTATGCTATGTACTGCTTTTCATATTGCATTTATTCGTTGTTGTCACTGCTTTCATTTCCGTCTTCCTTTTTTTTCAAATTTCAAATTGATTTGAAATGCTTTACTCGAGCCGAGGATTCGTCGGAAACAACCTCTCTATCTCTATGAGGTACGGTAAGGTCTGCATATGCTCTTAAAATCTGTATTTTAAATTGAACATCATTTTCATAGAAAACTATTCTAGTTTACAAGCTCAGAGAACCATTGTTAAAGCCCAAAACATATCCAGGAAATAAACCATGTTTAACCAAAAAGGATAGAAGTGCAGTAAATTAACCACAACCATCAACAACCACCATATATTGAGTCACCTGAAGTCATGGCCCCATGAAGAGATGCAATGTGCCTGGATTTTGTTAAAGTAAAATGATATTAACAGACAAATAGTTAGAGAAACTTCTGACAGAAGTAAATGGATATCGAGTAAAACCTCATCAATAGCAATGAGATTTAACAATCCTCTGGCGTGAATCTTCGTCAGTTTTGACATAAATCCAGATGTTGCAATTAGTTCTGGTGTCACGTACAGTAACCTTACACCTGGCTTCCCAGATTCGAGGTCCTCGTATATCTAAAGACAAGGAAAAATGCAATTATATACATGTTAGGCCCTCACATTTCTCTCCAAAGTTAGAAATACATTTACAAGCATCTGCCATCACACTTCAAATCATTGATGACTGAACCTCTTCTAGAGCACCTATATAGTGAATCTTTTCTTTTTAACAAGTCTCATTTTATGTGGCACCTTTTGACTTGGCACGGTATCTAAGAACAAAGAGAAGATTTTTGAAACTTGTGGTCTAAAACAATTCTTAGATATTTATGCGGCGAATCATTTCATTAAGGGAAAAAGGGGAATGTTAAAGTTAAATTGTTTCCAATTAGAGTAAGGTGACATTCTTATTGGGACGGACTAAAAAGGAAAGGGTGCCATGTAAAATGGGACAAAGAAAGTATAAAGCAATACTATCTATAGTACTGGAAAACCACATATATAAAAAGAAAGCTAAAAGACACAGAATCTGCCAACAAATAATTCTAACCTGAATCAAAAACATTAATGATTGTTTCTGTATACAGCAACAACAAAATAATACCCAGTGAATCTGAGGGTAGAGTATCCACAAACCTTAATCCTGCCTCGTAGAGATAGTGAGGTTGTTTCCGATAGACTCTAGGCTCGAGTAAAGCATTTCAAAGCAATTTGAAAATTGAAAAAGGAATACGGAAATGAAAGCAGTAACAACAATAAATAAATGAAAAATGGAAACCTGTACGTAGCATACAGAAAAGGAAATATTGCGATAACTGAAGCACAAGAAACACTCGTGTTAACAAAAAGCGAAGAACAAGAAAATACGAGATACAATTGTTTCTATATCTTCAGAGTAAATCTTTGTACACCAAAAACAAAATAGCGGAACACAATTAAGTTTAATCGCAATATTTCCTTTTTTGTATGCTATGTAGTGCATAAAATGTTCATTCCACCACAAACAATCCACTCCTCCTTGCATCCCTTGAAAGTTTTCCAGAAGTTTGTACAAATCAACCAATCGGTATATTCCAATCATTTGTCATTCTTTTAAAACTCAATTCCCAACCTTGGAGGGTCCACATCTCAGCCACTGATTTCTGTTGATATTGAACCAGTGCAAACAGGTCAGAGAATAAATTCTGCAAACAACTTGGACCCCACCACTTGTCTATCCAAAAAATAGTCTTGTTTGCCACTATGTACTTTGATAGAGGGGTGTCTCTTTAGAAAAGGTCAGAACGCTCTGATTGATCTCCACAAACTACTCCATAAGGAGTATTGACCTCCTTGGATACCCAATTGTCCTGCTCCCCATACATATACTTGATAACACTTCCCGAAAGGGCGTTCCTGAGAGTATCTCCAAAGCCATTTTAGCTTTAAAGCTTTACTCTGATGCTTCAAGTTTCTGATGCCAAGACCACCTTGGCTTTTACTTCTGGGAAGGGCTTTCCATTTGACTAAATGGAAAACTCTGTATTCATTTTTCCCTTGCCAAAAGAAGTAACTCCCCTGTAGGATAGGAAAAAGTGGCATCATGTAGGTTAGTAAGGCATCCAAAACAACATTGATCAATGTGAGTCTTCCTCCCAATGATATATACAGTGGTTTTCATCTAGACAAACTTTCGCACATTTCTCCAAAACAAAGTTCCATATTTCCTCGCCTTGATTTTGCTCCCATAGGCATACCAAGATTGACGGTAGGGAGGATATCCACTTCTGCACCCAAGATTAAGGCCACATGCTCCATATTAGGCACCAAGTTGATTGGGTATATGTGGCTCTTTCTTTAGTTGATATGAAGACCTAAGATGCCGTCAAAAAGTACTAAAATAACTCTCAAATATTTCAACTGGTCTTTCTCCGCATCACAAAATTTTTAGGCATACTGGAGATAGAGATCTCCAAACTGGAGACAATATTTCTAGCTACCTCAACCTCAGATCCAACCATTAGCTTTGCAATCTTGACCATATTATTGAGCCCTTTCATAGCTAAGTAAAATTGAAAAAGGAACAAGGGATCCGCTTGTCTGATCCCTCCGAGGAAAATTTCCTATACATGCTATAATCTAGAGTTATTGACCTTTAGTACCATTAAAAAAGCAATTCTACGGGGGGAAACAGTAGTTTCATTACCAAAAACATACAAAGACGGGTAAACATGCATAGTATACAATTTTACCATGAATAGAATCCATCGATAATGTATTACTTTTAAGGGAACTTTCGTTATTATTAAACTTCAGCTATTCATAATCTTCTATCCTATAACAGATTCCTCTTTCGGGTTTCGGCAAACGTATTCAATCGCCATTGAACATCTCTATGAAACTTTGGAATCTATTGTGTTTGTTCCTGCTTCCGTATCTTCTTTGATGAATGGTCAATATTCATGCAATTTTGTACATGATTTGTTTGATATCGCTGAAATTTGCGATTTGCTCTATATATTTTCATACAGTTCTGGAGAAGCATCTTTGATTCAGACATATATTCACTTTGATTTTCATAACAATGTTGATGATGCTTTGCCACAGTTGTCGATGAGATGTCAGCCGTTATTTTGTTGATTTCGTTATTGACAGAACAGTAATTTCAAACTAGGAAACTTTTAAACTATAAAACTGACTTTGAACATTCAGCATTTTGAACTACTTTTTGGCTTCATGTGGCCCCAATTTCATCCTTTTGGGCTTGAATTTGGACACTTCTTTCGTAATAAATATTTTCTTTATTTTCCATTGAAGCCCGTCCATTTTTAATGAAAGTAGACCAACGCAGATGCTATCACACAGTCTCTCATATCGTTTTGGATTTTCATTCGAGGACAATTATCATTCACAATGTATTTTAGTTCTATTAATTTGATACTCGTGTCTATGCTAAACTGCATTGCAATGGCTAAAACCAATGTGTCAAAACTTATTTTTGGACTGACCACCATTCCATCATAACAAAACCAACAAAATTACCGCTGACATCCCACCAACCACTATGACAAAGCATAACCGCCATCATCAACATTATTATTAATGCAAAGGAATGAGTTGAAAAGTATCAATGCAATCTCTAAATTCTTGTGTTTCAGCTGGTGTCACTGGAGAGCCAATTCTGTCCTCAGAAGACAGAATAGTGTTAAAATCCCCAGCTAGAAGCCAAGCTCCCTGAATAGTATTGCACCGGTTGCATCAATTCACTCCATAAACTGGCCCTCTGCTGGGCATCATTCTGAGCATATACTATATAAGAGAAGTAGCAAAAGAGGTGACGTGGTCCACCACTAGGCAGTGAATAAATTGCTCCTTGATCATGAGGATGTGTAGTTGTACATGAGAATTCTGGAATAGCCAAACTCTACCCATTGGGAGCCCTAGGACGGTTACAACAAGTATTCCAGCCTTGTGCTGCTTTCCTCAAAATACCCTGGGATTTATGTTTCTTTATTCTAATTTCCAAGCATCCAAATATAGAGAAAGAGAAAAATAGAAGAAAAAAAGTGAAAATCTTAGATGATATATCTCTTATTCCTTTAGTTTATCCCCTTAAAAAAGACTCAAACTGAACTTCTAAAGGAAGAGATGCACACTGCTAAGGTGATAATCAACAAGGACTCCCGGTAGGGTCTAGTGACGGTAGGAGTGTACAAAGACCTTACTCCTACCACATATAGATAGAGGGGCTATTTTTGAAAGACCCTCAGCTATAGTAAAGCATTTTAAACAAATTTGAAATTTGGAAGGAAAAAAAAGGAATATGAAAATGAAAACAGTGACAACAACGAATAAACAGTGCATAGCATAAAAAAAGGAAATATTGTGACAACTGAAGAATAAGAAAGCATAGGTGGTAACAGAAACCAGAGAACAAGAAACTACGAGAATAGTGCTAATACTACCAATAAGGAAGCAGGTACATATACGATCCCCAGGCACATATACGATCCCCAGGCCTATCCAACATGAAAGCGAGAGAATGTACAACTACTAACTAACCTTCTATCCTTATATTTAAGGTCATGTCCTTAAGTATGCTCAAGATACATCATGTCCTGCCTAATAATCTCTCCCACTATTTTTTTTTGCCAACTTCTACCTCTCCTTATACCCACGATTGTCAACCTTTCACACCTCCTTACTAGGGTATCTACGCTTCTCCTCTTTACATGCTCAAATTATTTCAGTCTCAATTCCCTCATCTTGTCCACCACAAAGGTCACTCCCACCTTGTCCCGCATATCTTTATTTCTAATCTTATCTCTCTTAGTTTAGTCATATATCCACCTCAACGTCCTCATTTTCAGAACTTTCATCTTCTGAACATGAAAGTTCTTGACTGTCAGTGCTTATTTTAAACTAGTAAAGTGTTTGGCCAAGCTTTAGGGAGAAAATAAGTGTTTCGGAGGAGTAGCAGAAGTTTCTTTTTAGAAACTAAAAGAAGTAGTTTTCACCAAAAGTACTTTCTTTGCAAACACTTCTGAGAAAATACACCTAGAAGCATCATTTAAAAGTTTGGCCAAGCACTAATTATTGCTCAAAAATGTTTTTTTCAGTTAATTGGCCAAACACAAACTACTTCTCACCGCAAGTGCTTTTTTGAAACTTTTAAGAAAAAACACTTTTTCAAAATAAGTTAATTTTAGAAGTTTGGCTAAACAGGCTATTAATAAGGTAATTTGCTTGTACATTGTAGAAGAATAAGAATAAAAATAATGGTTGACGGGTGTGTAAGGGGTTAAACATCACATCATTATTGAATAGAATTACTCAAGTACATAATATAAACTACTATGGTGTATCTGGGCCTTCCAGATATTAAGTGTCAATCATCTTTGCACATCCCAAATGGAAGTGCTTAAACATAAGTTCAGATGGAGAGAGTTAAAACTCCACAAAGTTATCAAATGATCAAATATCTAGGCAAATGGGATAAGAAGAAACTGATCCCTGTCAACCATGCTTGATTAAAGGATTCAAAAAATATGCAATGCAAAATATCCTCACCTGTATGCTTGATCTAAATAAACTATCAGAAATAGAAGTACCGGTTATGCTTCTCTTTTCTCCATTATCATCTATTATACAAAAGGTACGTACAGAGTACAAACAACTTTGTTTTGACTATTATGAAACTAGCTTGAGACAAAAGATAAAAAAACATGGTCTATCTCGAATGAGTATTTTTGAAATCAACTATCAGCCACTAATCCCACTCCCACAATAATTTCGGCATGCTTCAGAAGTTATAGACTTGAAATTTGTTTATAGATATATTAACGTATCCCTATTCACCTTATTTTTCACTTGAACTGTCTGGGTTGATGAAAGAAATTCAGCAGGAATCTCTTTTTCTTTCAATGTTGAAACTTGATTTTCCTAAGCAAAAAAAGGAAAAGTGAGAAGTCAAAATGATGAGAGTTAATAAGCAGAAGACTACAAGCAAGATTCTTATATTGTACTTACCATGAGAGCTGAAAGCAAATGGCAAACCGATGAAAGGAGTCAATGATGTGTCCTAGAATTTCCAAGCAAACGCAAAAATAGTGTAGCTTGTGCTTTCTTCATAAGGTAAAATCAAACAAAGACAACAGAAATCACCTATTAAAGGACTAACAACAAGCACAATTCCTGGTTTTGTCAAAGCGGGGACCTGATAGCACATGGACTTCCCTCCACCAGTTGGCATGAGGCAAAAGCAATCCCTTCCTACATAATTGCTATATATTATTAAAACAAAGGAGAATTATCAAAATGCAAAGTTTATGGCCGACTGATATTGCCCATCACCATTTATCTGTTGCATTTATTTTTCTCGATGTTGGTGATAAGTATTTTCCAATTTTGAGATGGGCCAGAGTATGAAAGATCTTTTAGATGAGCATATTCCTCTCGAATTGAGGAGGGGAGAACATAAGAGTCTTCATGACAAATAGATTTTTTTTTCTATCACCAAAAAGAACTCCATTATTATCTTATTTACTTTGATCCCGATAAATAAACTACTTTTTTGCTACAAACACAAATAAAATAATTGGAGTTGGTGTTGGTGTTGTATTTGATTTTGCTTGACTTTTGATTCAAAGTTTTTTTTTAAAAAAAGGCATGGAGCTTAAATAACTCACACAAAACACTTTAAAAGATGACATAGTACAATTAGGTTGAATGAACACTTCCAGAATAAGTATTCAGCTGCTTGAATTCTGTTAAATTGTATTTATGGTATTCACCCAAAAAAACTAAAATAGGATTCACACTACATCCCACATTCTTTACTTAATCATCAGAAAACAAAAAGGTTAATAAGAGAAAACTTAACAACACAAAGAATAGAACCCCGAAAAAAGCAAGCACAAAATAACTCAACACAAGAAAATACTTAAGGTAGAATTCTTACAACAAATAAATCATACCACAAATAGCATGGTTTTCTGGCACCTATTCTTTCATAATGCACAATGGCAATCAACATGGAAAGAAACTTACCTGATAAAACAGCTTCAATAGCTTCCAATTGCTTCCCCCTGAAATCAGAATGTCCAAAGTGCCATCTCAATAGTTTGATTAAATCTTCCTTTCCAATCACATGCTTCTGACGTCCACAATTACTTTGCAATGGTAATAGTGATTTGTTCATTTCCACCACCAAACCTGCAACAACACCCAATGCTTTATTTCAACTAGTCTGATGCAGCAGAATAGTCCCTCAAACTGGCCTAGTCCCAGACACCAACTTATTTAATTTTAAAGAAAATACATATACCTAACATGCCCAAAATTCTAACTTGGAAATAATTCGAATCTTCATATTGAGCAAGAACAAACAGGTCAAAGAAACAACCAGAAAAAGACATATCCACGCAAGAAAACACACAATTTGTCAATGACATAGAAAAATTCAAAGAATGCCTAGTAGAAGAACTAGAAAATAGCATTACATTCAAATTCTATATCGATTGTAAAGAAAGAAGTACCAAATCGGAACAAAACATCAACAAAAACCCTGATTTGAACAACGCTACTGAAGTGTAAATGGATGAATTGCATACCTTGAAAAAGTCCTTCAAAAGAAGCCGAATGGAGGGTTTTGCCGGGAAACCGCAGAGTACAGATGAGATATGAAGAAATTCGAGAATTTGAAGCTACGGGTTTGATTTGTAATTCGGATATCTATCAGGGGTACTTGAGACAATTGCTACTTCAGTGAAACTGGCTTTCTTCTCCGAGGCCAAATTGGTCCATTGGGAACGGTTATTTCTTTTTTTCTTTTTTTTTTTCATGAACGGTTATTTCCAATTGATAAGAAATTACACTACTTGTGATTTTCTGTATTAGATTTTCCAAGTTAATTCGATTATTAACTTTTTGAGAATATCTTACCCCCTCCGTTTAGTTGTCAAAAAACATTTAATTTAATTTTCACTTTTATGTTATTTTGACAAATTAAAGTAGGACAAAAAAATTCCTTATTATATTAAATTTATAGTCATTGAGTTAATGTCTTTGAAAAATATGGTGAATAAATATGTTTGGGACCTATCAATTAATAATGTTAAACTTATTGTACCAATAATTGTTTTCTTAATAAATGTATCAAGTCAAAATTTGACAATTAAAAATGAACGTAGAGAGAATTAAAATTACTTTTATCTTTTTAGAATAACAAAATCACTTAACTTATGGAGATAGATTGTCAAAGTCATTTTCGTTCTTTTTTTAACAATAAAATCACTCAATTATTATTTTTTGACTCATAAAATACATATCACATCATATCAAATCTCTCTTTTTTTTAATAACTAATCTTTATTTTTTCTCTAAAGATTTCAACTTTAGAATTATAAAGGGCAAGTCCGGTGCACTAAAGCTCCCATTACCTAAATGGTCTATTGTACACATTCTTACCTTGCATTATTGCAAGAGGCTATTTTCAAGGTTTGAACTCGTGACCTCATGGTCACATGATAATAACTTTATCAGTTACTCCAAGGCACCCCTTCAACTTTTTAGAATTATGAGAAAAATAATTATTTTTGTCCTTGTATTATCGTCTTATTTTTTGTTTTGATCTGTATGATATCTAACTTGTAACGACTTGAAATCTTTTTAACTTCGTAATGGTTGGTAAAGGTTAGTGTTAAATTAGTCGTGGTTGAATTTTGATAGTCATGGATTGTATTTAAGTGGTCAGATTCAAAAGGGATGGTTTGGTGAAGTTGTAAGGTCGATTGGGCAGTGGACTTTGAAAAGTCATAACTTTTGGTATGGGATGAACTGTGTGGGCTTCCATATATCAAATCGAAGTTCTTTGAGTTATATTCGTAATGCAACTAGTTTCACTCAATTCGGAACTCATATGTGAAAGGTATGACCCTTGCAGTGAGATTGCCCGTAATTGAAAGGACGCTAGGAAAAGGGTTCTGAAATGGAGTCTAAGGGTTGGACCACAGACCGTTTGGTGGTCCACGGTCTGTGGGGGTGCTCGTGGGTTGGTCCAGTGTGCTCCTGGAGGCTGGGGCCCAAGTAATGGACCAAGTATGGTCCCACAGACCACCTCATGGTCCATGTGACCCTTCACGGCCTGTGAGGGGTCCCGTGAAGTGATCCAAAATGTTGGTCAGGGTTCGGGGTTGGACTCCGAACCAAGTGATACTCCACGGACTAGTACACGATCCGTGTGAAGCTACACAGCCCGTGAGGCCCCTCGTGAAGTGCTCCAGAAAGTCTTTGAGAGTTCAAGCCGAAGTCGAGGCCAAGTGAAGCCTCACGGGCAGGTTCACGACCCATGAACCTTTGTATGGCCACTGTGTGCCTTCCGTGGTACACTGTCTTCAGTGATCTAGTCCATTTCATTAATGGTTAATTTATAATTTAATTAGATCCTATGCCCCTTTTAGGATTTCTAAGGTC
>JBCEWC010009444.1:0-18729 GCA_038996855.1 Solanum aculeatissimum
ACCATGCATCCTCATATTGCTATTTATTATGCCTATGGAACTATCTCTTGCATCTCGATTGTGTCCTTGTCTATTGTTGCATTGCACCCCGCATACTTAGTACCTTCCAAAGTACTAACACATATTTTGCCTACATGTTGCCACCATGTAGGGACCGGAGCTACTCTTGTTCCTTCTCTCCATCCACGTGGCTAGTACGGTGCTTATCCGATATTGTTGGTGAGTCCTCAATGTTACGAGGGCTATGTTATGTTTCCTACTCCTATGTTTTGAGACTTTAGCTTGTAATTGTATTTTGACTATAAGGGGAGTCAGTAGTATGCCATGACCCCCGTTCTATCTGTGTGTATAGAGGTGTACGTTGGACAAGTATTTTGTAAATGAGCTTGTCTCTTATTCTATGATGTTATTTTGAAATGGTTTGCCCTTGGTCCCTAATTCTGATTTTTTTTAATGTTGAATGTACTTCTGCGACCGATAAAGTGTGATGATAAGTTTGAGAGGCTTGTTTGGGATTCCTTCGGGTTACTCATTCGCCATGTCACGTCTAGGCTTTAGGCTTGGGTCGTGACAGCTATAACGACCAGGGTGTCGCTAAAGTAACACCTGCCCAAAGGGTAGGCTATTGCAACAACGACCCCTGACTCGCTATAGAGACTTCACTATTATGACCCCTAGATTTCTATAGCGGCTTCGCTATAGAGAGGCCCACCTTTATGGGGAGGGGTTACAATAACAACCACTTGGGTCGTTATAGTGAGGCATGAGGGTGCTTTATATATTTGGACTTAGACGAATTCAGACGTTTGCATGAACTTCAAAGGGCAATTTCTTTCTCATTTTAGACTCAAATTTGGTGATTCAAGGGTCCAATTTCAAGCAAGTTTCGTGGGGAGTGCATCGGCGACATCGAAAGGTTGAGTGGAGGTATTGTTCAGGTAAAGTTTCTGGTGACAACTATTGTTTTTGTATTTTCAAAATGGTTTTTTTGGCATTTTTGGAGGATGATTTCTTAAGTTTTGATTATTCATTTTCAGCGATTCTTGGCTACATTTTGAGTGTTTTTTTGGCAAGGATCATCGTGGGGTGATTAGTTTTTGAATTAATAGTGTATTTCTAGTAATTATTCAACCCGTAGTTGCTGCTATTTCTTAACTTTGTAGCCTAAATTTTTAATTTTGATCATTTGCAATGTTTTTCGCCCCGAATTTAGTTGCGCCATTGTTAATTGAGCTAGGAATGTTATCTTAGATTAAGTTTTGGGTCAGTTTTAGAATTCTGGATGTCAGTCTCATATTTTCCAGTTTAGACCTCAAAATTGGTTCGTCTCCATTTCTTGCGATTTTAGTATCTAAGTAACCGTGATGACATCGTGAGTCTGTTGTGGTCAGTGTGGCAGCATTCGGAGGCCACACAAAAAGAAAAAGCCTCAGCAAAGTGAATCAGAGCGCACATAGTCGGCCTACAAGTAGGCTACGACTTCCCTTCCTTTATACTGAGATGGATTGTGTAAAATCATGTTGAATTAGTTGGAATTTGGGAGGAGTAGTTTATTGATATGCCTTAGGTGTTACAAGTGATAGTTTGAGCCTTTATCTGTAATTCCAAACAGTTATAAGCTGGTATATTGTCCTGTCAGTTAGTATTACTATTAGTGTTATCGCCTCCTATTCTCAAGTATTTTGTAACATGATAGAAATGTTGAAATGATGGGGTTGAGTAGATTATCACGTGCCTTAAGATTAGAAACCATGTTTTAGGTTCCTTCTGAGGGTTTTGAGGTTATTTTCGAGCATATGGTACTTATATTTCTTGGTAGTTTTGATTAGTGTTGATTTTTTATTATTGGTACTATGGAGTATGTTGACCTTAGTATAGGATTTCAAAACTTGCTTTAGATGCCCTAATATCATTTCGGCCGGCCTAGATTCCTGTAGAATGGTATAGCAGACTAGGGCCTGATAGTTGAGCCTTAGCTAGGCCGCAATTTCTCGAATAGATACCTCATCATCGATAATTCCCCTAAAGTGGAAGTTAGACTCTATTTTTGAGTTCAATTTTAATTTCGGTTAATGACTCGATGGTTAGGATGGCTATATTCATTGGATTAGGCAGTATGACTCGATGATTATGTTGACTTCGCTCGTTGGATAAGGCAGTATGAATCGATGGTTATGTTGATTCCATTTGTTATATAAGGCAGTATAACTTGATAGTTATGTTGACTTCGTTCATTGGATAAGGCAGTTGATGTTCACCTAAACATACCTCAGAAACATTAAGATGTATTGAGGTCGTCATCACATATTTACCTAACCAAGAATCGACGTCGAATCCATTGGGAACCGTCGGTTCAAAGTTAGAAGTATTAAATTGGCCTAAAGATTTGTAGCGTTAATAAAGATGAATTTAAATATTAACTAAGAGAACACGATTGTGACTATTAATTTTAAAGTAATGGAGAAGAAGTATGTTTGGGGTGTGTACACTTGAGTCTAGAAATCAATATTCGGGTTAGAGGTGGGCATAAATACTAGAAAAATAAAAAACCAAACCAAACCAATTTGGTTCTTTGATTTTTTGATTCGGTGTCGGTGTTCTTTTTTCAAAAGTTCGATCCTTCGATTCGGTGTTCGATGTAGGGGTCTCAAAATTTCAATGCACCGAAGAACCAAACTTTTATTTTATAAAATTTAAAAAAATATATATATATTAGACCCCAAAAAATAAAATTATGTGTATATATAAATCAATTAGCAATTAAATCATTCATGAAACAAGTCAAAGTAGCAATAGATTTGTAACTCACATAGTTAACTTGAAATATTATTTTTCAAGAGAAATTCAAATATATTTTTGTCCATTTATGTCATGTAAAGGAATTCATCTTCGTGCTTATTTTCCTCAAGCATTAGTTAAAGGTGCAACTTTCAAACGAAGATAAATATAATTTTTTAAGCACAATAAGTGTTCCGTGAGGTCACATCATCACTTACATGATTTTAAGTTTTCACGTGTCTTATGCTTTGATTTTTTTTCTCATTTTATTTTTCATTAGTAAAACTAAATAACCGATTTAAAAATACCAAATAAAATCGAACTGAATTTGAAAAAATTATACTGAACTAAATTAGTCCAATTCGGTATATGATGCACACTTTTTCAAAACTAAAAACCAAAAAATTGAATAAAAATTTGTTAAAATCAAATTGAAGAACCGAATCCCAACCCCTAATTCAGGTCTTACATTTTAAACAAATGTATTAACCGATGTGAGTAGGCTAGACTGCTAGTAATTACGATTTCCAATTAAACAATAGTAGTGTATCACATGAACTTACTAAAACTTCACATGACAAATTACACTAGAACATACTAGGCCCTAAGTAATTGATTAGCAAACCATCTAAAATCTTAGCTGTTGAACCCTTATCAGACATTCAACCAAACCCACAACATTTCAAGCTATAACATTCATTACCCACTTCAATAATTCAGTGCTAATTGAAATAATTAATGATCTAAACATAACCCTGAGTTTTCAACATCAAGATTTCAATTAAACATAGCAATGAATATGAACTCACACCGATTAATAGCAATACACTCAAAATAATAAAAATTCAATCATAATTTCAAGAACCCAAACTATTTACACACCCCCTTAACATAAAGGTTTTAGCCTTGCATAATTAAAATAGAAACCGATTTACGAAATAGATTCTCCATTGGAATGGAAGTTAAAATTAACAGGAAAATTGAAATGAAGTTCAAGTCTCTAGATCAGATCTACATTTCCAAAGCTAAATTTCAGAATCTTCAAGCTAAGGCTAATTTTCTCTCTTCTATATAGCTCTCATTTCAAAAACTCTAATGTGGTGTACTACTGATTCTCTCCTCTAACAAAGTGTACCATAAATCCTTTCCATTCTGCTTTTATACTCTAGACAAAATAACCCCAGTATGTGCACGATCAGTGTTCAGCGATCAAGATCGATCGTCGTCGAACACATCGATGATCCAAGTGTACTTGACCGCCTTTTTAATTATCTGCTAGAGACCTTCGTCACTGTAACATTAGGCGACGCGACTGTGCATCGTCGAACCTTCAACAACATCACCCTTTTATATCACATCTGTGGGGTTAGACACTATAACATTAGGAGGTCAAGATCAACATTCGACGATTCGCTAAATCCTTCTGTGACGCTGATTTCTACTGCCTTTTTGACACTTTTGTTCCTTTTGTCCTGTGTTTCAAGTTTTTTCTTCCATGCACTTCCTTCCTCATTTCTAGCATCAAAGCCACAAGTTATTTAGTATATGAGGCAAAGGAATACATTGAGGACAATATTTTCATGTAATCTGAGCTCTCGATGAGTCATATGTGGACTCATCAACACCCCTAACTTGAAATTTTGCTTGTCCTCAAGAAAATCAAATATATCATCAACACCCCTAACTTCAACTTTTGCTTGTCCTCAAGAAAATCAAATATCAATCAATACAAAATACAATGCTTGCATTTAGGGCCATAAAGAGCAACATATATATTCCTCTTTTCGTCGTCAAACCTCTAAGCCTTTACAAACCACTTACGTGATTTTGAAGCCTCAAGACAAGACTAAGGAGTTCTCAAGACAAAGATAGACTCACAATTGCTAATCAATGCCCACGAACATCACCACTTGCCCTCACAACAAAGAAGATCCTTATGCAAACAAAATCATGACATTAACTTCATGGATCTAGCAACACTCACACTCCCAAGTGAGAAATGACATTCTAGTTTCTACCCATAGACTCGTCCTTATTTTCAGTCAATGTTCACTCAATTTCATCCGGACTGGGATCACAAATTGTAATATAGGCTAAAGGACGGGTAGGATAGAATTTAGGTACAAATGACTAACCCCTCCTTGAACTTTACACATAACTCCCATGACTCCTTTAATCCCCATTCACTATCTTCTCCAAATGACATTATTTTGCATTGAATCTCAATCTCAGGTGTCCCCCATGTAACTATTTTTCAAGAATTTAGGAGGGTTCTATTTTCAAACAAATTCTTTTCTTTCTTCTTATTCAAGCATTTTTCTTCTTTTTTTCTTTTTCATCATGCATGGAATCCTCCACTTCTCTCTTGTTTCTTTCCTCAATTTTTCAAATGGGAGACACCTCTCTCTTACCAATACCCCTAACTTAGGCCTTTGGCCTCAACTTTCGCTAATTTAAGCTGAAGGAGAGAATGGTATTCAACAAGAAGGAATATATTTCCAATCAAAGGTCAAGGGTAACAAGGTTTCTAAGGAAAGGCTTAGGGCTCAACGGGGCTTACTATGGATACAATTAATGTCAAGGGAGACTATTTGATCAGAGTGGACTTAAAAGAAACCAAAGAAGGCCTAAAGTCATCTTCCTAATCAGGATTCAACCAAGATAACACTTTAAGATAAATTAGGCAAGTTATAGCTATTACCAAACATGTCTTTTCAACAAATACCTCACCTCTTATGGAAAAATAGCTCCCGAATTCAAACAATGGCTAGGCATCCCAGATTCACAATTTATTGATCATTGCATATCCAAGCTCGACACTTACTTAGTCAACTCAAGATAATTTCAATCTATGCATGGATTATTTTCATATGAGATAGACTAATGGGTTAGTCAATACATGATCCTCATCCATGGAAATATCTTAATCAATGATATTGGCGATCAATACTCAGATTACTTAGGACTTTGAGACATGACAAAATGCTTTTGAAATGACTTTTCATATATGCATGGGTATTTTGCCGAAAATCCAAGACATCGTCACCATATATCATTCAAAAGACATCCCTAATAAAATTAATATAGAAAATAAAAGGTAACTAATTGTTACAACCAACAAAATATTTACAAACAAAGAGTAGAAGGTTGACTTAATTACCCTTCAACAAAAACCACAAATAAACACAACCCATTGTCTAAATGAAAACAACATCATCCAGAACATCATTAAAGAAATTGGCATTCTAAATGCTCACTCCCTCCTAAAAGAAAGCATTGTCCTTAATGTATAAGAACAACATCAATAAAATGCAAAAAGAAGGAGTAAGATAAAAATCTCCTTGATCACTCGACATGTGGGGTTAATGCAGTTAAAGAAGAGGCAATGGGGGCATCTATTCCCTGATCCTGGGGTGCAGACTCTAAAATGGGTGCTGGAGTGGTAGACTTCATATCCGTATTTGGCATCACATGCTCTAGCTCAGCTACACCGGATGATCCATTCGTCCCAATCATGGACCTATCCCGAAGTGATTCTCTAGTGACGACAACTAAAATAACTTTCTCCGTTGCTATTAACTCTTCATGCTCCAACAGGAAGGTCTTAACTCCCAAGGTATCCTTATCTTTCTTCAGGGAATTTGGCACATTATCATCTTCAGTGCCCTCACCCGAAATAACACCTATAGTAACCTTGGGCGGCATATTTATCGAACCCCAAAGTGTTATGATGTCCATGGACTTCAACGCTGCCACTTCCTTCTTTAGCTCAGCAATATCGGCCTTTACAACCATCGTTTCAACACTCATACCACCCTTAGACTCCAAGGCAGCTACCTTGTCAGACAAATCAATAATCTTCGCCCTTGGTCTTCCACATTCACTCTCAACTTGTCTAACCTCAATCTTTTTTGCCTCAATCATCTCATGCTACTTCTTTTCTTTATCTAGTAGTGGAGACAATGCAGCTTTTGTGGCACTCTCAATCAATCTAGGCAGGGAGGACTCGACCCATGTATCTCTAGTGTTAGCCAATTTGGCTAACTAGGCTATACCATAGATAGTAGCCTATATATCTGGGGTCGGTCTGTCGAAGCCTGAGGCTCCGATTGGGTGGATGATGCAAGGGCTGGGGTAGAAGAGAAAGTAAGTGAGGTAGAGGAAAAATGTATACCTGTCTCGTATACCAAATCTATAGTATAAGTCTTAAGCATCTCAACATACACAACCGGCATAGTGTCCACCGAAGTTTTCCTAGCCCCATCCTCCTCATCCCATTGGAACTCAACCTCAATACACCAGATGTCTGTGGAAACTGATAGAGTGATCTCAACATTAATTATGCTAACAAAAGAAACTCCGACTCTCCTGCACAGTATTGTAATGAGGCTCAGGAATGGGAGAGAAGTCTAAAGCTTTTTGGCTCAAGTAAGGATTTCAGGACTTGTAATCAAACTGAGGTTCAATTTCCTCTGGTCCATAATACTACAACCAACCAATGTCGCCTTCGGGTGTCGAAGGATAAATTCATTCTATAATGGCATGAGGTTGTTGCTGATGAAACTAAACCAAAATCTCATAGGAATATTAAGCTCCTTTTTCTCATTCACCACTTCTTTATCCAACCACGAAGGGGCTGCAATACTAATAATTAAGGCAAGTTGTGCCTTGATGTCATCAAGGTTTTTTTTCTCAATCATATCAACAAGATCATTTCGAAGCCAAAATGTGCATCCCAACAAATTATGTATATCCATATCACTACAAGGAACTGGCACACCCCACACTTCAACATTATCTACTTTGGAGCAATTTTCACTCGACCTTTGCTCTTTGGAATGACTCTAGCTTAGGCCTTATAAAATTCATGAACCTAGCTTGGACATAATATTCCTGAGGTGTGGTGAAGTGTTAGAACCCATGAAACTTCAGAGTGTCCCACACTTCAAGATACTAGTTAACTACCTATCAGAAGATAACCTCCTCTCCTCTAGAATTCTTCTCAGCCCTGTAGCTTTCAATCAATTTAGATGTCATGGGGTAATTGTCTCCTAGATGGTTTGGGAGGTTTGGAGAAGTTGATCATGCATGAAATTGGTCTTTGCCTCTATCTAGCGACATTTTTGGCTCAGATCTGAAGTCGGAGGCTCATGTACTAGGTTTTAGACCCCGCATGTTCAACTTCGAAGTCAGTCCACTCTACCCCAAGAGACTCCTCCTCATAACTTCTTGGATATATTTGTTCGACCATTTTTCTTTTATCCTTGCCTTAATTTTTCCTATGAGGCCTTTGGGGTTTTTTTTAGGCCCGCTCGGTTGCTATAACGGCTATCCGCGCTGCACGTGACCTACCTTTAGAAATAGTTTTTTTATGAGGCATATCTGTAAAATAAAGCTAATATGTGTGTAAGAATCAATGGTGTGGGAAAGAGCTTTAAAGAAAAATAAACCTCAGAAAGATAAGTCTGGTAAGCAGGTCATTTTGCCCGCCAAACATGTTTGGCGATCAAAATGACTATCACCTTTTATTTTTACAGAATTCAGGGTCTAAATTGTTATCACAGTCGGGGATCTATCGAATAAATTTGGCAGTCAACAATACCATCACCGAATATGGCAGAACTCAAAATTAAAAGCCTGTCACAAAATATGGTATGGTGGTCTTTCGACACATTGCCAAGTCAACATCAGCAATCAAAATAATCATTCATCGAGCAAGTTCAAGTTATGTGATCAAATTCATGAGTTACTCAAACTTCACCCACAGTACATGAGGCAAATAAACCTTTAAAACATACATTCATAACAATTTCTCAAACAGTCAGGTTTATATTCTCAATAAAGGTAACACATCAAGGCAATTCGATCAAATTGGGACAAAATATGAACATACTAAACAAGTAGGAACCACAATCTTCAATCATGACCTATATCCATCACATTTTCATAATCAATTTCATCAAGAACAAATATAAACAAAAACCCAAACAAATGAGTGCAAATAGAGACCTAGGGTTCTAATGGTATCATTCCAATAAGGCACACCATGATTCTTAATGATTTCTTGCATCTCACTATGAGTCTCATGCTTCTATAACCAAACTCAAGCCATACCAACTCAACAGTAAAAGCAAAGTAAAGAAAATGGTCCGAAAACATACCTTAAAATTGATGCATAGACAATAAGGGCACCAATGATGATTTTGTTAATGAGAATAAGGTACGATCCCTAAGAAAATGATGAAACTAGGAACTACAAGAGCGTTGAGTGTTTAAGTAGAAAGATAGAAGGTGAAAAGTGAAAAGGTAAAAGAAGATGAAGAGTGAAGTAGTTTGGTCAGGTGTGCATTTTGGTGATGCTGAATTACACCGCTGAATGTACCTCTTCTTTTTGTTGACCACGGTGTCACTTAGCAAACCCCCTTTTGGTCTTTGATTAAGATGAGATGAGATGGTTCCCAATTGTATTTCTAATTTCTTAATCGAAGCCGAGTGGGATGTCATTGTTTGTCTCAATAAAGAAAAATCTGACTTCATCTACTTAAGCACTTTGTTTGAAGCTTCCTCTTTATTGCAGATTCTAGCCAACATATCCTCAGTGCAAAAACTCTCTGATTTTGCAATAGGATCTTTCATTTTCACTCTATCATGAAGGGGAATATATCAATCTATCCCCTTCATGCTCTCTTTACCCTCCAACTCTATCTCTCCACTGTGACTCACGCTAACCACTTTTGTTAGTCCAACCTTGATTCTTGAGTGGCCTTGGAAAGGCCAGCCGAGAACCCACTGCTTGGTTCCCCAAATAATACACCTTTTCATTATAAGCAACCTCATAAGGCATGTCCTCAAAGGACATACCACTGGCACGAACAAAAATATTCACACTCTTACGGCTTCTACCCATAACATGCTTAGTTAACAGTTCTAGTTGGATCATCATCTTTGCTATGTTTTCATCCCTCTCTAGAACTTTTGCAAGCTACTCCTTAGAGGGTACCCTAGGAAAGGATGAGATAAGGTCATCTCGAGTGTACCATGCCCTATTAATCTTTGTCATATCATTTGTAATGCCAGAGCCATGGAAAAAGTTTGTTTCATGATACCACCTCATACTAATTAATTATCAATTCTCTTATTCACTGCATCAAGACTAACATAAAAGTATTGACGCAAGAGATGGTCTGACATACCATGATTCGTACATTGCAACAAAAGCTTTTAGAATCTCAACCAAGTCTCATGCAGTGGCTCCCCATCTATTATTTTGAAGTTTTCAATGCTCTTCCTCAGTTTCACCATCTTGGAAGAGGCGAAAAATCTCTCATAGAATGTCTCAAGTAACTTCTCCCATGAGGTGATGTAATCTCTTGGCAGATCCACCAACTATCTAATAACTTCTCCAGACAGAGAGAATGAAAACAATCGCAAATGAATTGTTTCTTGAGTAACTCCCTTGAAGGTAAATGTCAAACATACAACAACAAAATTGTGAATGTGCTCGTGAGGATTCTCATGTACCAAGACACCAAATAATCCTTTCAGCTGTAGCAATTGGAGCATGGTGCTTGTCACCTGGAACACCGCATTGCCTGCAAGAAGTGGCAATCTAATGGAACTAGTGCTACGGATTTGCTCCCAGTTGACATCATTGAGGTCTCCAATGTCTTCACCATTTATACTCCCCTGGATACTCATATCTTCCCCTAAAAACGAAAATCAAAACAACATAAAAAAAATAAAGAAAAATCAAGTAAGAAAGTTCAACTACAAAAGATTACTTTAATTAAACACGTTTAAACTAGAACACTACACCATTCCCAAGCAAACAATGCCATTTCGATCTCTGCCTCAATATAACTCAGAAATATTAAGAATTATTGTGGTCTTCATCACATATTTACCCAACTAAGAGTCAGGGTCGAATTCACAATGAATAGTCTATTCAAAGTTAGAAGTATTAAATTGGCCTACAGATTTGTAGCATAATAAAGATAAATTTCAATATTAACTAAAGAGAATGCGATTGTGACTATTGATTTTATGGAGAAGAGGTATGTTGCGGGTGTGTACACTTGGGTCTAAAAATCAATATTTTGGTCTTATACTTTAAACAAATGTATTAACTAGATGTGAGAAGGCTAGACTGCTAGTAACTACGATTTCCAATCAGACAACAATAGTTTCTCACATGAACTTACTAAAACTTCACATGCTAAATTGCACTAGAACACACTAAGCCCTAAGTAATTGATTAGCAAACTATCTAAAACCTTAGATGTTGAACCCTTATCCGACATTCAACCAAACTCATAATATTTCAAGCTATCATATTCATTACCCACTTCAATCATTCAATGCTAATTGCAATAATTAAAGATCTAAACATAACCCTGAGTTTGCAACCTCAAGATTTCAGTTAAACATAGCAATGAATACGAACTCACACCGATTAATAATAATACATTCAAAATATTAAAAACTCAATCATAATTTCAAGAACCCAAGCTATTTATACACCCCTCAGCATAAGGGTTTTAGCCTTGCATAATTAAAAGAGAAACTGATTTACCAAATAGATTCTCTATTACAATGGAAGTTGAAATTAATAGGAAATTTGAACTAAAGTTCATGTCTCTAGCTCAGATCTACACTTCCAAAGCTAAATTTCAGAAACCCTTCTTCAATCTAAGGCTAATCTTCTCTCTTTAGTGTACTTCTCCTTTCTAGAATTCTAACATGGTGTACTACTGATTCTCTCCTCTAGTAATGTGTACCAAAAATCCTTTTCATTTTACTTTATATTCTAGCCAAAATTACCCCAAAAATGTGCACGAGTCAGCTTTTGCAGTCAAGATCGGCCGTTGCCAAACACATTGACGATCCATAAAAAGTGTACTTGGTTATTGTAGCATTAAGTAATGCAATCTTGTATCACCAAACCTGTTTGGTGATTCACTGAACCGTCATGAATGTCACCCTTTTATACCGCATTTGTGGGATTAGACACTAACATATCAGGTGTTCAGGATCAATATTCAGAGATTGGCTGAATCTTTTGGCAACACTGATTTCTATCACCTTTTTGGCACTTTTTTTCCTTTCGTCTGGTGTTGTCAAGTTTTGTCCTACTATGCACTTCCTTCCTAATATTTAGCGTCAAAGCTATAAATTAGTTAGTATATGAGGTAAAATAATACATTTAGGAAAACATTGTCATACAATCTAAGTTCTATATGAGTCTAATATGTGGACTCATCAGTAGTATGACTCAATGGTTATGTTAACTATGTTCATTGGAGAAAGCAATATGACTCGATGGAAATATTGGTAATGTTAGGAGCAATATCATTTTGACCCTAGTTTTTGTTGGTAATTAGAAGATTTCTTTAGTGCTGTTCATTTTGAAATACGGTCTTCGGTAGTTGTTGTTGTACTGATGAAAGGAAAGAAAGCTCGACACCTCGAGCTAGTATCAAGTGAGTATTCGAGTAGTAGTAGTCCCAAACTCAGCCTCCCATATAAATCAAGCGAGCATTCGAGTAGTAGTAATCGAGGACTCAACCTTTCATATAAATCAGATGAGCATCTAGGTAGCGGTATTCCCAACATTGGACTCTTGTATAAATCAGGTGAGAATCTGGATAGTCGTAGTCTCGGCCTCGACCTCCCATATAAATTAGGTGGGCATCCTAGTAGTAGTAGTTTTGGCTTCAGCCTTCCATACAAATCAAGTGAGAATCCGAGTAACAGTAGTCTCAGCCCCAGCCTCCCATATAAATTGGACGAGCATCTGAGTAGCAATGGTCCGAGCCTTGTCCTCCCTTATTACCGGGTAAGCATTCAGGTAGCGGTAATCTTGGCCTCGATACCTAGTTCATATGGGGTATCCAACCCTCAAGTATTCATAGCTCAGGATTTGGTGTGATTTCTCAGTTCTTAGTGTGGCACGTTCTCTATTTTCCCTCAAGGTTGATTTTTTTTCCTTGGGGTACAATATGGTAGATTCTTTACTTCCTTTGTTTCATAGTTATAACTCTTCTGTGTCCCGATTGAGCTTATGCAAGCCCGATTGGGTATAGCTAGCATAGCTCTTCACTTAGACTTCTCTTGCTTGTGTGGTAGTTAGTTTTTTTTTATCTCTGAAGGTTTATTTGACTCTAATTTAGGTTTATTCTTCTTTTTCATATTATTTTTACCTTTCTTGCTCAATTGGCCTATGATGCCTACTAAGTACCTGTTGTCCTAGTACTTATACTACACTTTGCATCTACTTTCATGATGTAGATTCGAGCACCAGTCATCATTGTTAATTTATCGAGCTAGTAGCAACCCTCACCGGAGACCAGCATGAGTGTTGCCATTTTTGAATCATTTTATCTCCTTCAGCTTAGTGGCCCATCTTTTGTATATACTTTGATACTATCCATATCGTTTGTATATTTTTGTGCACTTTTAGGACTTGTACTCTTTATTTTATGTATATAGCAGATCTGTACTATTTACTTCTAGGTTCTCAGAGGGATTCTCATATTTTTGTATTTATGTAATTTCAATTGGTCTTTTTCTACCATTCTTATCATCATTATTTGTTTTGTCTTGTTAGTTTTCCTCTAAATACCCATTACTTATAGTTTTGGGTTATGAGTTGACTTTCCTATTAATGGGTTATGGTAGGCGCCGTCATGACTTGAGAAATTAGGTTGTGACAAGTATCAGAGCCCTAGGTTCGTTGGTCTCATTGGTGTTGAGCTAACATCTAGTAGAGTCTTGCGGATCAGTGTAGAGACATTCGTGGCCTATCCATGGGAAGCTAATGGATGCGATTTAAGAGCTGTCTCTATGTTGTATCCTGTTGTGTAGCATGTGTCTTATTAGTTCCTTAAAATCTTACTTGTTTCACTCTATCACAGGTTATAGCTCGTAGAGGTAGGCCTCGAGACGGGAATAGAGATGTAGTACTAGACCTAGTGTAGGAGAATCATGAAACCCCTATCCCTTCAAAACTAGAGGGGACGCCACTAGGACAACCCTTAACAACTCTAGCTATGCCTTCAACTGTATAGACGACTATTCTACAACTTTTGACAGCATTAAAGGGCGTACAACAAGTCACCGCTTTAATTTTAGATATGCCAGTATAGCAAGACCAGCCTGCCCCAATGGTCCTTGGGGATCAACCACCTCTACCACTTGTTACACTCTAGCTTACCGCCCCAAAGGGTGTTGTGTTACTTTAGAAGAAGAAGAAGATGTTGGGGGATATTCTGGAGATTATCACCCCCAACATTTTCTGGAGCTACCGAGGAGGATTCCATGGGGTTTATTACTACCTTTTTTGAGTAGCTATAGTCTTTAGGTCTTGTGGAATCTAGAGGAGCTGACTTCACCGCCTACCTGATCCATGGGCCAATGAGGCAGTAGTGTCGCTCTTATCTGCAAACTAGACCTACCCGATTTCCCCCTCTATCATGGCTAGAGTTTTCAAAGGCTTTCCTGGCTAGGTATATCCATTGGAGCATTAGGGACCACCTACAAGACTAGTTTATAAGATTGGATTAGGGTACTATGATAGTTTTAGAGTACAAGACCCAATTTCATTAGTTGTCCTGGTATGCCACCATGATCTGGCCCATTGAGGAGGAGAAGTTAAATGCTTTCTATAAAGGTTGAGATTCCATCAGAGGGTAGATACGGAACACCTAGTCTCAATGGGCCACTCATTTTTGGATGTAGTTGACCATGCCTGCACCATGGAGCATATACATCACGAGGCCCAAGGGGGTAGCGATACGAGGACTAGGCATCAAGGGAGCTATAATGGCTCCTAGTACAGGGGTAAGTAACCACTATGACAAGTTTTGCTAGAGGTTTCTCCAAGTCAGATTTCAATAGGGCCAGTCTATCCAGCTTATTCAGGTGTAATGACCTGGTTGGTCATTTTTGGATTTATCTGTGAAAATTACTGTTTTACCCTTTCATAAATTGATTTGGGCCTATTATGTACTATTTGTATTGTTGGAATTGAAATTCTGAGTTTTTAAAATCGAAAATATGAGTTTTGACATTTTTTCAAAGCTTAAGCAATTGAAAAAGTGAATTTTTCTACCATTCTAAGTTTTTGGTGGTGAATCAGGGATCCATTGATTTCATTAGCTATAAAACGTTAAAAATGGTGTATGAGAAGTTACAGAACTAAATTCAAAGTTAAAATGTGGTTTTTATGCCCAAAGTTGTGTTTTGAGTTGTTTTTGAAACCAAAGTTTAACTTTAGTCAACATTCATACTTTGGAAGCTCAGATCGAAATTCTGATAGTTTAATTAGTTCTGAAAGGTGAAACTAAACTAGAAATCGTCTCAAAATATTTTTTGGAGTTGCCGAGGGCAGTTTTGATATTTTAAGTTTTAAACTAGTTTTATCGAGATGCATTGGTAAATGTGGTGAGGAGGCCTTGAAATCAATTTTCTGATGATTCCATTGAGTCCATCGCTTTTTCTGGTATAAATACATATTTGTTTTGTGAAATTCTAATTCTGGATGTGTTCTGAGGGTCCATTCCAAGTTGGGAATTGGACTAGGCACTACTGTAAAATTTTATATCTGGTGCAGGCACATCTCTTCTCCATGTTCGCGGAGAAGCCTCTACATTTGTGAAGGTCTGGGTATTTTCACGGAGGATCAATTTGCATTCACGGAGTAAGTACATTTGTGTCCCCCTCCTATTTACTCTCCGTGTTCATGGGTTGATCTCCACAATTGTGGAGGTCATTTTAGTCGACCTTCTCTGCGTTTGCAGGACCCCATCTGCATTTGCGGAGTACTTTTTGTGACTGAACAGTGATAAATCCATAAGTCCCCATTTTTACTTCATTTTCAAATTTTCAAAGCTTTTGGTGTGATTTTGAAGAAACATTTTCAAATTATTTCACAGGGTAAGTGTTTGTAACGCTATTCTAATTATTTTCCATACGATTTATCTTGATTTTGTCTTACATTTCATGATTTTGAATGTCTAAAATTGAGAATTTTTAGACCATGATTTTCAAACTTTGAATGTTGATTTTTCATTCATTTTAAACCCAATTTTAATGGGATTTTCACCCATGAACTTCATTTTTTGTGTAGAACTTGATTTTAAAGTTAATTTACATATTTGAGAACTTTGAATTTTAGCCCTAATTTTGACCATTTCCCCCCTAAGCCTAATTCATGCCAATATGGGTATCAAAATGCTCCTCTTGATGTATAGTATCTATTGTTCATAGTGTGTAATGACCCAAATTGTTTTAAAAACTCTTTATGGTTGGTCGTTTATGATGTTACACTGGTCATGGTTGAGATTTGGTAGCCACGGATTGAGTTTAAGTGGTCGAACGCAAAATGGATCATTTGGTGGCCTAGAGAGGCCGTTTGGACAGTAGACTTTGAGCTATCATAACTTTTGATGCGGGTTGAACCAATGGGCTGATACATATCAAATTTAATCTCTTTGAGTTAGCTTCGCAACGCAAGTAGTTTCACTTGATTCAGAATTCTTATGGGGAAGTTATGGCCAAAAGAGTGAGACTGCCTAAAATTCGGAAGACATTGGAGATAGGCCTTGAAAATGACCTAAGACAATGACCACGGACCGTGAAACATGGTACAGTCTATGTGGGGGTCCGTGCCATGGTCCAGTGAGTTGGGGGTGGCTAGGAACCACCCTAAAACACAAGTCATGACCCACGGACCACCCCACGATCGGTGAGCCTTGGAACGACCCATCAAGTGGTCCGTTGAGTGGGGCAGTGACTTGGCCTGAGCTGGGAGTTGATTCTTGGGCCATGTGTGGATCCGCAGACCAGTACACGGTCCGTGTGAAGCCATATGGCCCGTGAGTCCTCCCATCAAGTGGTCCAGAAAGTCCTCCGAGAGTTCGCGTTGAAATTTGGCTAAGTGTCGGTTGATGGTGCTTTGAACGGATCGTGAGTCAAGTTCACGGGCACTGTAGAACCTCTGTTTGACTCTGCTTATAGTCAAAAAGTCCTTTTCATTAATGGTAATTCCGTGATTTAATTAACCCCTAGGCCCCTTTTAGGTATCCTAAAGTCTCCTAAACCCTTAGATCAAGACCCTAACTTATTTTCATCTATTCTAAGCCTCCTCCATTCACTTTGAGAATTCTAAAATCCTCTAGACCTCCATTGATGAAATCTTGAAGAAATTGGGGAAGACAACCTTGACTAAGTTTGACTTTGTAATTCCTTTGGTGAAATCAAGGTATGTGTTTGGTTCTTGAAGACCCAAGAACCCTAACCTTTAAATTACGATTTTAAGCTTTCAATTAAGTTATGGGTTCTTCCATTATTGATGTAGATTAGTGTTGGGAATTGTGTGCTGTAGTTTTTTGGTGATTTAAACATGTTTTTTTAAGCTTGAATTTATAAATCTTCATGAAAACCCTTGACGAATCAAAGTGCATGTCCCTTTCATGATTTAATTAAGCATGGGTAACTTGCATTATGTCTTATTTATGGATTGCTACATGATTTATGATGAATTACCTTTCAAATTATGAAATTAAGTTTGAACTCCATTACCCATGTTCTGGATCCTCATTCATGGCATATGCATGGCTATTGTTATGATGAAACTCTTGATATGATATGATATGTCTTTTGGGTTGACAAATTCCGCAATGGTGTTTATGGATCTTATGAATTGGGTGTTCAAGCCTTATCTTGATAGTTTTATGGTGGTCTTTATTGATGATATCTTGATTTATTCCCGTAGTGAGCAAGAGAATATTGGTCTTTTGAGATTGGCTCTCCAAATTTTGATGGAAAAGAAGTTGTATGCACAATTTAGAAAATGTGAGTTTTAGTTGGGAGAAGTTGCCTTTCTTGGTCATGTGGTGTCCGGTGATGGCATCAAGGTTGATCCTAAGAAAATCGAGGCGGTAAGGGATTGGCCTAGATCGTTGACTCCTTCGGATATTCGTAGTTTCCTTGGTTTGGCCGGTTAATATAGAAGGTTTGTTGAGGGGTTCTCATCTATAGCGTCTTCATTGACCAAATTGACTCAAAAAAAGCCAAGTTTGTGTGGACTAGTGAGTGTGAGAAAAGCTTCCAAACTTTGAAATATCGGCTTACATCGGCTCTGGTTTTGACTTTGCCAAATGGTTTAGATGGATTTGTGGTTTATTGTGATGCATCCCGTATTGGCTTGGTTATGTGCTTATACAACATGGTAAGGTGATAATCTATGCTTCCCGACAATTGAAGGTGCATGAACAAAATTATCTGACTCATGATCTTGAATTAGCAGCGGTGGTGTTTGCTTTGAAAATTTTGCGTCATTATTTGTGTGGGGTTCATATGGATGTGTTCACCGACCACAAGAGCTTACAATATGTGTTCACTCAAAGAGATCTTAACTTAAGGCAAAGGAGATGGTTAGAACTTTTTAAAGATTATGACATGAGTATGCTTTATCATCCCGACAAGGCCAATGTTATGGTGGATGCTCATAGTAGACTTTTTATGGGAGTGTAGCACATGTAGATGAGGAAAGGAAGGAGGTAGTAAAGGATGTGCACCATTTGGATAGGTTGGGGGTGAAATTGTCTGAATCCGACAATGGTGGTATCTTTGTGCAAGGTGGGTCCGAGTCTTCCTTACTAGTTGACGTTAAGGCTAAGCATGATTTAGATCCTTCCTTGGCGAAGTTGAATGAGTTGGTTGCCGATGGTAAGATTGAGGTTTTCTCCCAAGGGGGAGATAGTGTGCTCCGGTACCAAGATCGGTTGTGTGTTTCGGATGTTGATGGCTTGAGAGAGACTATTATGAAGGAGGCTCATAATTCACAATATTCTATTCATCTTGGATCTACCAAAATGCATCAAGATTTGAGAGGGTTGTATTGGTGGCATGGTATGAAAAGGGATGTGGCTAAATTTGTATCGGAATGTC
>JBCEWC010009445.1:0-18729 GCA_038996855.1 Solanum aculeatissimum
CCACTGCCTCACTCAACGAGGCAGCAAACGGCCCGTCAAAGTGAAAACGGTCCATTTGAGGAACCGTTGACCTACACTTGGCTTAGGGGTGGTTCCATGCCACCCCAAGCTCACTATGACACCACACGAGACACTAGACGGACCGTTAAAAGTTTAACGGTCCGTGAAAATTTCCTTGGCCATTTTTCTGAGCCTATCTCCAATGGCTTCCGAATTTTAGATAGTCTCACTGTTTGGGCTATATCACCCTCATCCGATATCCAAATTGCGTGAAACCACTTGTGTTGAAAATATAACTCAAAGAGCTTCAAATTAATATGTATTAGCTCACATGTTTCATCCCACATCATAAGTTATGACTATTTGAAGTTGACATTCCAAACTGTCCCTCTAGGCCACATTCTAGCCAAATTTGCATTCGGCCACTTAAACTCAACCCGTGGCTACCAAAACTCAACCATGGCTTATAGTACATCATAGAATCCCAACTATAAGTAGATTTCGAAAATTTTCGGGTTGTTACAGACAAGTGATATGAAAGGAATGCACGTTGCCAAGATAAGTATATCATAACAATATGTCATTCCATGATGCATGAAATGCATCCTACAAATCATATCATAGTGAGGATGTGACCTCGACCGACAACAGAGAGAACCCGAGTGAGCTACTACTTGGATTCGAACTACTTGCCAGGTAGATCCCTAATCACCCTTCAACAAGGGGAAACATAACAAGTCATCCCATCTAAGGAGAAATCCCATGTTGGCACATGGTTTGATGGAAAGGAGTATGGACCCTTAGAGATAGTCCACCCCGACTCCAATCCCTCAGTACTAAGTCTCATCCCACGAGAATACATATATGCATGCATGCTTTTCAAAAACGAAGGGTTGACATTCTTTTCAAAGCCATGCATCATTAGGTAAACCATGTCATCATCAAATCCATATCCATACTTAAGCTAAAAAGCCAACAAGAATTTCCAAAACCATTTACATATCAATGCAATAGGAGTAGATCATCTACATAGTTTATCATATCAAGCTTTCATAACATATAAAAATAGTGCAAGCACCCAAAATGCTCAAAGAGTCATAACAAGAGACTATGTGATCACAAGTCTTAACATATCATATCATAACAAGAGGGCATGCCCTTAACAAGAATTTCATCATAACCATACTTCAATGCATATGCCATGAATGAGGAATCAATTGCATGGGTAATGGAGGATTCAAATCCTTAAATCATAATTCAATAGATAATTCAACATAATTCATGAGAAAATCCCAATTCAAAGCATAATTTCATAAAATTCAAACTTAAATCAACTTTAAACCACCTAATTTCTACAGCCCACAACTCAATTCAATTGAATACATTAAAATTTAAATAACCCATAATTAAAGAAAGCTTAAATTTATAATTTAAAGAAAAGGGTTCTTGGGTCTTCATGGATGAAAGGGAATCCATGAATCAATCCCACATACCTTGAGATTAGCCAAGAGAATTGGATGATTTTTCAAGAAGGATGATTTTTCTCAAATTTCTTCAAGCTTTCATCAATGGAGGTAAAGAGGATTGAGAGAATTTTGGTGATATTTGAAGAGTGTTAGAATGAATAAAAGGGAATTCAGGTTTGATTTGGGGGCTTTAGGAGACCTTAGAAAGGCTAAAAGGGGCATGGGATTAAACCAAATAATGAATTAACCATTAATGAAATAGATAGGATCACAGAAACAGGGCCTCACAAAAGGTTGCCCAGGGGTCGTCTACAGGTTCATAGTCCATGAACTTGTCCGTGAGATCACACTTGGTCTCAGCTTCGACTTGAAATCTCAGAGAACTTTCTGGATCAACTCATGGGGGGTCTCACGGACCGTGCATTGCGCATAGACCGTGTACTCGTCCGTGAAGCATCACTTGGTCCGGAGTCCAGCCCCGAGCCTTGATGAGCTCACTGGAACACTTCACGGGAGCCCTCACGGACCGTGAAGGCTCACACGGACTGTGAAGTGGTCCGTGGAGCTCCACTTGGTCTGAGGTTTGGTCCAAACTCCAAGGAAGCTCACTGGAGCAACCCATGGGATACTCCATAGACTATGAACCACCAAACAGTTTGTGGTCCCTCACTTTGACTCCATTCCGAATCCTTTTTCCAGCATACTTTCGAATACGGCCAGTCTCACTACAAAGGCCATAACTTCCACATTCAAAATTCAAATCGAGTGAAACCAGTTGTTTTACGAAGATAACTTAAAGATCTTAGATTTGATATACAATATCCCACACAGTTCATCTCATACCAAGAGATATAACTTTTCATAGTCCATGCTGCCTAACCGGCATTACAACCTTTCATCAAAATGATTCCTTTGAATCTAGCCACTTAAATACAACCCATGACTACCAAAATTCAACCATGAAAAGTTCATCACTAACCTTTACCAACCATTATGAAGTTCAAAACATTTCGGGTAGTTACACATACCCAACCAAATGCTAGCATTGGTGATCCTTTTTAGTAGCTAATATGCATCATATTTGCCAACCTATGGCCATCTGTATAATATACATATATATAGTCATTTGGAAAAATATGCCCCTTACCTCTGATTATAGCTTGAAGTCCATTCATAATATGTCATGTATGATATGAATATTGAACACACATAAGTAGGTCATAGCAAGAATTTAGCCAATCTTGGTTCATTGGTGTACTTATTCTCATAACATCATAATCATTGTCATAGCATATACACATGACTCGTGGGATCTTATATGTCTTTCAAATAAGTTTGAAAGCTTAACTCAATATTTAGAATGAAGCCTTAACTCTAAAAATATTCATAAAGGTGCTTCACATAATGCTTATACTTGTTTCCATTCCAATTAGTAAAAGAAAGTATTTAAAAAAATCAAATGCCTTAGTAGTTTAAATAGGAGCATGGAGATTATTGGGATTTAACGAGTTACTTCTTAAGTTCTTCAAATATGATTTTAGCAAGGAAGGAGGACTAATTATGGCTACTATATTTCTTTGATAATATGCCTTTATTTCTAGTGACACCACACCAAGAAGAGTAACACCTAAAACACATAGACATGTAGTCAGAAAAATTGATAAATTGATATATAGATACCAAAGGTCCAATTTAAGCTAAGGAATGGATTATCAATCTAATATCATCATGAAAATAATTCACTACAATTCCAATATTTTTTATAGAAGGTCTTTCTAGCAATAGAATAGTAAAATATTGTATTTGACGTTTTGAGAATTTCTCAGATTTCGTGCTAAAAGGAGGGACAGAGTTTAGCCTTAACATACCTTTCCAATGAACGTCCAAATGGTCAAAGTTTCCTCACGAAAGTTATTCCTTACGTCCTAAGCTTCACAACGATTATATATACATAGATTATACACACCTATAAATAGTTCATAATCGAGCAAAAGTCAACAAATTTTTCATATAGCCTTAACGCAATGAAACATCTATAAAACATCATAAAAATGATCATAAAAGAGCCCCAAAATTATTCCCTGAACCAACTAGTTGGAAACCTAGAATAACCAGCAAGAACACCAATGTTTTACCTTCCAAACACAACTAATAGGAGGGAAAGATAATTGCAAAGCATAAGACATGCATTTCTAGGAACAGGGGCAAATTTTAATGGTAAAAATCATAACAAATATACCTAAATCACTCAAGGACCTTGTGGGAGCACTTTCTTCAGTTCCTTCACTATTTTGGAACAAAAATGAAATAATTGGGACTTTAAAATATCTGATTTTCTAACTTATAAGTGGCCTTCACCCGACCAGGTCTGCGACCTGATTTCCTGCTTGGACAGTCCATGGTAAAACTGTCATAACTTTGTATTCTAAAATTAGTTTGATATGAAATTTTATGCATTGCAAACTAAACTCATGGAACTTCGATCTGATAGGTCATGGACCCTTTAAATCCTTATATTTTGGGAGATATGGTCTAAGACATTTGACCCAAAGTTAAGAAAGGTTTCTTACAGAAGCTTACAATAACTTTGGCCAACGTTTGTCTAGCAACTTTCTTGACTCCAAAAATTATATATGACCATTGTGCTATTAACATATCTCTTAAAAATTCATTACTAACAAATTATACACTCTTAGTCCCATCAAAAAAGTGAAACTTAATTTAAACCTTTTGAAAAGGTCGGGGTGCTACTCGGCTCATTTTTTTAACCTCGAATATGTGGTTAAGGGGTTCCTTTGACTTAAAAAAACTTTAAGTCCTTGATATTACCACTTATTTTTAGTCTTATTATCCTTAGGTACTATACAATATCATACACGCCTTATATAACATGTCACACTATGTATATCATAGAAGATGAGAAACGTGAGATCTCACACTTCAATAGCTCAAGTTATCTCTATTATTGTAGGTTCAAGTCCTTTGGTTAAACACGTATTGTAGGATCTTATGATCATTTTCATTAGCTTATTTAGATAAAATTTATTTAATTAATCTCAAAATTTTCCTTTTCTGATATTAATTTTAGTGAATTCCTTTTCTAATATTGATTTCAGTGAATTATTAATTAATTCATTCTTTCATAAATTATTTATTAATTAAATTAATTTATGAATTATTTATTAATTAAGTTAATTCGCAGAATAAATTAGTTTACTGGCTTTAAAATTTTGCGCATAGAGTTTTTTTTTAACAGACATCTTTGTCTATTATGAACAAATGAATTAGCGCCCAACGTTGCCTATAAATAGAGAGATTTTCTACATTTTTCAAATATCAAATTTTCTCCTCTTCTGCATATATTTTCTTCCAATAAATATTTGAGTCTGTTGTGAAACCATTACTGATTTTTTAGTTCACTGAAATTATAAATGTTTGAGCTATTGCTACTTTTGTAATAGGTTATCTATTTTATCCTGGAAGAAAATAATTCACAACCTCGGATACTGTGAGGGGATTAAATTCCTTAAGTACATACAGTGAATTCTATGGACTCAAATACTTTTTTATAATTTTGTTTCTTTATTTACTGTTTCTGGTAATATTTTGAATATAAAGGGACTAACAAGCTTAAGGAATTTAATCATTTTTTTCTATATTCTTACTTTCTGAATTTTCTTTTGTTTGTTTGAGATTTGAGTTGTTCGTCTGTTTGTGACAGAAATAAGTAAAATACAGATTCAGTCTTATCGATTAGTATTATATATACTATATTGCATGTCTACTTGTGATAGAAAAAATATCTAATCAAAGTGAAGTCAATATTGGAATGATAAATGATGCAACAATATCTTTTGTACCTCCAAATCGTTCAAATGTTGAACTTGTTATTCCACCGACTAAAAAATCTAAAAAATTTAACGATTTTGATTTCAAAAGGTAGTAGCAAAAGATGTTCTTCTACTTGACTATCCTAAGTCTGCAGAGGTTTATTAGTGAGAATGTTACTGTACTTTCTAAAGGAACCCTGGATGATAAACGACTCTTAGTGACTGACGCTTAGAAGCACTCAGATTTTCTATATAGGAACTACATTCTTAGTGGTTTGCAAGATGATTTGTACAATATGTACAATAATATGAAGACTTCCAAGGAACTTTGGGATGTTTTAGAAAAGAAGTACAAACTTAAAAATGTCAGAATGAAATTCATTGTGGCAACGCTCCTTGACTACAAGATGGTAGACAGTAAAACTATTGTTACCCAAGTTTAGAAGTTGCAGGTTATAATTCATGAACTCCTTGCCGAAAGGATAATTTTACTTAATACCTGATTTGAACATATTAAATATGTTCTTAATACTCATACAATCTTTAATGTAGGATTGGTTGTGAATGATGTTTTTCAAGTGGCCACTATTATTCAGAAGTTACCTCCACTTTGTAAGGACTTCAAGAACTACTTAAAGCATAAACGCAAAGAGATAACTGTGAAGATCGCATCGTACACTTGAGAATTGAAGAGGACAACAAGGCGGCATAAAAGAGGCCTAAAACAAGTTCAACAATATCAAGGGCAAATACTGTTTAAGAAGGGCCAAATGTTAAAAAAGAGAAACAAGTCATCTGAACCAAAAGGTTACTTGCCTAAAAAGAAGTTTAAAGGCAATTGTCATAACTGTGAAAAAGTTGGACATAAAGATGTTGATTGTCTCTCTTTAAAGAAGCAAAAGAAAAAGAATCAAGCAAATATGATTGAAAAGAATGAGGAAGTGGAGAACCTATGTTCCATGTTGACTCAACGCAATTTATTAGAAAATTCCAACGAGTGGTGATTTGATTCTGGATCCACTTCACATATTTGTGCAGTTAAAGAAGGCATTGTAACATATTCCCCCACTGCACGTGATGAAATCATTTATATGAAAAATTCTTTCACAACAAAAGTTGAAGCTTATGGAAAAGTATGTTTAAAGATGACAGTCGACAAGGTGGTGACTCTAAACAAAGTTTGTCATTTTTCAGAAATGAGGAAGAACTTGATTTATGCTGGTCTCTTAATTAAGAACGTATTTAAATATGTTTTTTCTCAAATAAAGTTGTAATTAGTAAAAATGAGATGTATGTAGAAAAAGACTACCTTACTGAGGACCTTTTCAAACTAAATATAATGGTTATTGAAAGTAATAAAGTTCAGGATTTTACTTACTTACTTGAGTCAAATGATCTATGAAATTCACGCTTGGACATATTAATTATAAAATCTTGTAAAAAATGAGTAATTTGAATTTATGACCAAAGTTTGAAAACAAACAGTTAAACTGTCAATTCTGTGTTGAATCTAAATATGTTAAGAATCCTTATAAGTATGTTGAAAGGAGTTCAAATCCCTTGGACTTAATTTCATACAGATATTTGTAACATTAAGTCAATACCATCTCGTAGTAGAAAGAAATATTTCATAAATTTATTGATGATTGTACACGATACTACTATGTTTACTTGTTTCGTAGTAAGGATGAGGCAATTAAAGCATTCAAATAGTACAAAAGTGAAGTTGAAACACAACTTAACAAAAAGATCAAAATGATAAGGAGTGATGGGGGCGACGAATATGAATCTCCTTTTGAGGAAATATATTTGAAATATGGCATTATTCATCAAACAACAGTCCCTTACTCACCACAATCCAATCAAATTGTGAAAAGGAAAAATAAAACACTTAAGGAGATGATGAATGTCATATTAATTAGTTCTAGTTTACCCCAGAACTTGTGAAGGGAAGCTATCTGTATGGCTAGTCGAATACGCAGTCAAGTTCCTCGTAGTAAAACACAATCAATTCTATATGAAAATTGGAAAGAGAGAAAGTCCAACCTTGAATACTTGAAAGTGTGAGGATGTTTAGATAAGGTTCGAATTCCTAAACCTAAAATGAAAAAATAGAACCAAAGACGTTTGATTGTGTGTTAATAAGATATTATATGAATAGTAAAGCATATCGATTTTTGGTGTATAAATCAAAAAAATCTTGACATTCATATTAATATGGTAATTGAACCAGATAATGCTAAATTCATTAAAATAATATACCCGTATAAGGAAAAATATGAATCGTCTAATGAAGGAACTAAACGATCTCGAGAAGAACCAAAGGAAAGTGATCATAATGAGGAAAATCTAAGTCGTAGCAAAAGCCAAAGGACTTCTACCTCTTTTGAATTTGATTTTGTAATATTTTTATTAAAAATGAACCTCAAACCTTCAGAGAAGCTATGACTTCTTTGGAAGCACAATATTCGAAAGAGGCGGTCAATAGTGAGATTGAATCCATAATGAATAATCATACAACTTAGGATCCAAATGAATTTTCAAAAAAATGAAAGTTGATGGCACTATTGATAAATATAAAGCGAGTCTTGCTATTAAAGTATTTAGACGATGTGAAGATCATGACTACTTTGATACTTACTCATCAGTAATTAGAATTACGTCAATTTGAATGTTAATAGCATTAGCTGCAATGTACGATCTAAAAATTCATCAAATGGATGTCAAAACGGTCTTCTTAAATAGAGATTTAGAGGAAGAAATATATATAGAACAACCAGAAGTGTTCATAGTTCCTAGAAATGAAAAGAAGGTGTGTAGACTTGTTAAGTCATTGTATGAACTACAACAAGCACCCAAAATTAATGAGTGTGACAAATGTGTTTACATTAAGAACTCTCTAAATAAAGTTGTCATTGTTTTCTTATATGTGGATGATATATTAATAATGAGTAGACATTGCTACTAAGCCTATGCTTACTAGTAAGTTTGATATGAACAATGTAAGAGTTTCCGACTTGATATTAGGAATTAAGATTCACAAAACTCCTCAAGGTCTAGCATTATCTCAATTTCATTTTATCTGAATGGTACTAGAAAAATTCAAGTACTTAAACTACAAGTGCAAAAACACCAATTCTAAGAATAAAGATGAAAGTCAGTCTCAACTGAATTATGTCAGAGTGTTGGAAAATTTGATGTACATCATGAATTGTATGCGACTGTACATAACTTATGCTCTAAGTAAATTGAGTCGATACACAAGTAATTTCAATCAAAATCATTGGATGGTAATGAAATGAGTTTTGGGATATTTAGAACACACTCAAAATTTTACTTTGCATTACACCAAGTATCCAGTAGTTGTTGAATGATATAGTGATGCAAACTGGATTACTGGTGAACTAAAACTAAGTCAAGTACGTATTTACTATTGGTGGAGGAGAAATATCATGGAATTCATCAAACAAACATGTATAGCTCGATCTACAATAGAGATTGAGTTCATAGCCTTAGACAAGGTTGGTGAAGAAGTCGAATGGCTCCGAAATATCTTATAAGATGTTCCATTTTGGCCCAAATCAATGACTCCTACATGCATACGTTGTGATAGTCAAGTGGCAATAGGAACAGTTGGTAGCGTTATGCATAATGGTAAGTCTTGTCACATACGACCAAGACACAATACTTTTAGACAACTACTCTCTAGTAGAATTAATTGACTATGTAAAGTCAAAGGATAATGTGTTGAATCCACTAACAAAAGGCCTAACTAGAAAGGGAGATGAGAGATCATCAAAGAGAATGGGACTATGACCAAGGACAAATCATCATGGCGGTAACTCTACCTAGAAGACTGGAGATATCAAGATCTAGGTTCAAGGAGATCAAACAATGTCATTGATGACGGTTCAATATTGTAAAAATTATTATATGGTCCATTATCATGAAGAGACAATATTCAATAACAAGGGTAAGGTAATATGACCTTTTTAATGGTTTCTAAGTTTGATATAGGATATATCAAATAGTGTATCTATGCGATAACACATTTAGAAATCACCTATGTATGTGTGAAGTGTAAGTTGCTTCAAGGAGAATCTGATAAGGCCAGTTCTTTATGCACTTATGAACCAGGAAGTCTTTATGACTGAAACAAACAAAACAATGAGAACCAAAATCAGTTAAAGGGCTAGTTGGGTGACTTATGTTGTCTAGGTATACGATAAAGCTCGATGGTTTAAAGATATCAAATCTACAGATTGATGAATATATCCGGTATATGTTCACTATGAAAAGTTCAAAGGAAAACCTATCTATCCAGATGCAATTAATCCTTAATCACGGATCACACAAGTTTTTCATGTATATGTTTTAATCAATAGTCATTCCCCATTCACTATGAAAAGTTCAAAGGAAAACCTATCTATCCAGATGCAATTAATCCTTAATCACGGATCACACAAGTTTTTCATGTATATGTTTTAATCAATAGTCATTCCCCATTCATGTAAGGGATTGTTGGGTTTAAGTAGTAAGGTGTGAATTGAAAAATGAAGATTAGAAGAATAAGAAAATGTGAGGGAACCAAGTAAAGGAAAAATGAAGAGTTATTTCTCCTTCATTGATAGAATAGAGAAAACATTTTGTTCTTATATCAGGAAACACTTCCTCTAACTCTTAAATAGTCACGTAGAGGGGACCCCCTTGCGTCGTCATCACCGCCGCTCGCTTGGCTCGGCTTCGGCTCGGACAATGATGTGATTGATTGATAAAAATTTTTGGATAAAATTTATTTAATTAATCTCAAGATTTTTTCTTTTCTGATATTAATTTTAGTGAATTATTAATTAATTAATTAATTTGTAAATTATTTATTAATTAAATTAATTTACAGATTATTTATTAAATAAGTTAATTTGCAGAATTAATTAGTTTAACTGGCTTTCAAATTTCATGCATAAAGTTCTTTTTGAGCAGACATCTTCTTTCCCAAAAGATGTCATGTCTGTTTTGAACAGATGAAACTGTTTTGAACAGATAAATTGCACCCAACGTTAGCTATAAATAGAGAGACTTTCTACATTTTCCAAATATCAAATTTTCTTCTCTTCTGCATATATTTTCTTCCAAATAAATATTTGAGTTTGCATGTGAATATGTTGTTGATTTTTTAGTTCGCTGAAATTACAAAAGTTTGAGGTACCGCTACTTTTGTAATAGGTTATCTATTTCATCCTGGAAGGAAATAATCACAACCTCGGATACAGTGAAAGGATTAAATTCCTTAAGAACACATAGTGAATTATGTGGACTCAGATAATTTTTTATAATTTTATATTTTTTATTTATTGTTTCTAGTATTGTTTTGAATACAGGGGGACTAAGACACATAACCTTGTAAAGTTCATAAGGTAGTGGTAAGGATAGTCATAAGTCATGGTAAGGATAGTCATAAGTCATGGTAAGGAATCAGAAAACTTTGTAAAGTTCATAAGTCAAAGTAAGAATCATAAGTCATAGTCAGAGGATCATAACTTTGTGAGAGATATCATTAACCGACAGAAACCATGTGAGCTATAGCATGGAGTTCGGTGTTTAACCTCATACATCAAAAAGTGAGGGTCCATTCTTTCCAAGGTAAGAACCATGATGCCTAAGTGGATCCACTAATCTACTTAAGGAATCAAGCCTCTACTAATGAGTGACCCTTAGAGATCCATCTTATCCTACAGTGGCACGTAGTTATGGGACAATAAAATTTTCACTAATGGTCTCATGCCTATACTAACAGGGAGTTTCCACATCTATCCCAAGGTCCACTCAATGCTCAATAAACTCTCAACAGAATAGAAATCATAAGTCATAAAGTCATGTCATGTAGAGAGGCAACATCTACTAACCTGTTCATTATTCATAAAAATCATAGTCATAGAATAGCTCATTTTATAGTGATTCATGTAATGTGAGTGTAGATCTTTCATCATTACGAATTCATGCTCAGGTGAAAAAACTCACAATCATTTATACTTGTCTTGAATAGCATCATAAAAGCTTAATTCATACGTATCATGAAACTTTCATAAGAACCTTATTCATTCATGATTAAAATTAGGTATATATGTGTATATTTTACCCTCCCTAGATTCTACTTTGTGGAATTAGAGTGATTTTTTTTTATTGTTGCTGCACATACAATGTAAGATGCTATGTTTCAAAAGATAGATACTTGTACAGTCTAGAAAAAAGTCGCCAATTTTTATTATAAATAAAGGACATTAATCTCGCTATTTCATACAGTTAAATAGACACAAATTAAATCTTAATTTTTTCAATGCTTGAAAGAAACACAGGAAAGAGATAAGATAAAAAGGAGGAAGAAAATGACCGACAAAGACACAAATGAATTTAAAATCAGAAGTTTGAAAATTATAGCAAAGAGATGAAGTCATCACGACTTCGTTTCCTTTTCATTGGAGTAGGTCATCATTCGCACCATTTTTGACTTTGTATTAGTTTTAGAGAGTGAGTAAAAATTGAATTCATACTACAAATGCCCACAATTTCCTTAGAGTATGAACTTTGTGGTAGAGTTGTCACAAAAGTTTAATTTCAGCCAAAAGTTATTTTAGTTATACAATCAAATCTTTTTATAATAGCATTATTTGTTTCAATATTTTTTTAATTGCTTTACCAAAATGTTGTTATAAAAAATATAACATGGATGATCAATTCCACAAAATACATAAGTAATTGTCAATACAGTAAAAGTTAGACATTTTTACAACACTACGCTTCATGAAGCTAAGTTTGGATAGAAAACCACTTCCGTATAGGGTGTGTTTGCTATCAAGCAAAATATGTTTTGAAAAATTATTTTTCAATTTTTTTCAAATATGATTGATTTAAATGTTTTCAAGATATTTTTTAAATCAACTTATTTTTCTCAAATTTAAAAAAATTGACTTCTACTATGAAAAACATTTTTTAAAACTCTTCTCTAACCTCAAATTAAAATATTTTTTTCTTACCCTACTCCTACCTCGAGCCCCTACTCCCCACCCCCACCACCCCCCACCCCCCACTCCTCAACCCCCAACAAAATAAAATTTAAAAATATTTTAATTTTGAAACAAAAATTTAACACACCCCTACTCCAACCCGCCTACTACCCACGCCCACAAAAAAAATTAAAAATTATTTTTAAAAAATATTTAAATTTTAAAAAAAATATTTAAATTTTAACTCATCTCTACCCCGACTCCACTATAGCACCCCCCCCCCTCCCAAAAAAAAATAAAAAAAGTTATTTTTAAGAAAATAATCAAATTTCGATTTGCAAGTTCAATCTGGATCGAAAGTGATCGAGTTTCGGTTCAAAAGTCGGGGTCGAGTTTGCGTTTAGAAATCAAATCTTGGATAGAAAATTGAGTTAGACCTCAATTTGAAAGTTGGTTCTATATTGGATGCTGGGTTCGAAACTCCATTTAAAAGTCAGGTATTGATTCGAGTGTCAAGGTCGGACATCAAATCGATAGATTGATGATGTCTAGATTTGGATGTCGGGGTCAGATCTTGAATCAAGTCTTGAGATTAAATTTTGGATCGAATATCGAAGCTGAGTTTCGATTTGACTATCGATTTGGCTTCTGAATCAATTACTGGCTTTTATTGTCATGTTAGAAATCATTTTGCTAAAAAATATTTTTATTCTCTAGTAAAAAATAAATGGTATTTTCAAAAAAAATATTTTCATTCTCCAACAAAATAATAAAAAATATTTTTCACTCACAAACTAAACATAAAAAAAAAAGTTATAAACCAACTTATTTTCCAAAAAAATATTCTCTAGAAAAATATTTTCCCTGAAAAATCTATGAAGTACACTTCATGAAGCTTAGTATAGTAAGTTAATATATTTTTATTACGCTACGCTTCATGAAGCTATGTTTGGAAAGAAACCCACTTCTGTATAGGGTGTGTTTGATATGAAAGAAAATAATTTTTGAAATATATTTTGTTAATTTTCTCATATTTGATTGGTTTAAATATTTTGAAAAATACTTTTCAAATCAACTTATTTTTTCTCAAATTTAAGAAAAATGATTTCTCTCTAAAAACTAAGGAAAACATTTCCAAAACTTTTCTCCAACCTTAAATTACAATATTTTTTACTTACCTACTCCTACTTCAACCCCCAACTAGTGCCCCCCCCCCCCCCCCCAAATCTCCAACTCCAACAAATTACAATATAAAAATTATTTTTGATAAAATATTTTTATTTTTTTTACCCCCTCACCCCCACCTACTCCGACCCCCCCCCTACCCGTCCCCCTCTCCCCACCCCCCCAAAAAAATTAAAAAAAATTAAAAAATATTTTAAATTTTATAATTTTTACTTTGTAACTCATCCTAACCCGACTCTCCCACAACAACCCCATCCCCCAAAAAATTTAAGAAGTTATTTTTAAGGAAAAAAGTCAAATTCTGATTTGCAAGTTCGATCTGAAAACGGGTGTGATCGGATTTTTGTTTGAAATTTAGAATTGAGTCTAGGTTTAGAAGTCTAATTTTGAATCAAAAATTATATCACAATTTGAAATTTGGGCTCCATATCGATTGTATGGTTCGGGTCTCTGTTTGAAAGTCAAGGCTAAATTCCAAATTGATCGGTTGATTGTGTCCAGATTTAAATGTCGGGGTCAGGTCTTGCATCGGATCTCGGGGTTAAATTTTGGTTTGATTATCACGGTCATGTTTCGATTTGAATGTCGGGTTGGGTCCCGAATTGATTAATGGGGTTGATTTTCATGTCAGAAACTATTCTGCTAAAAAATATTTTCTATTCTCTAACCAAAAATAAAAGACATTTTCAAAATAATATTTTCATTCACCAACCAAATAATAAAAAATATTTTTAAAAATTATTTTTTCAGCAAACAAACATGAGAAAATAAATTAGAAACCAATTTCTTTTCCAAGAAAATTTTAAAAAAATATTTTTTATGAAAAATATTTCCTTCATACCAAAAACATCATTTATTATTGTTTATTCTTCTTGTTGGACAGACATTTGGGAGTGTGTGTATATATATGTATATAAAAAATCAGATTTATTAGTGTAAAAATATTTATATTACATAAGAAATGTGAATAGGGTGCAACACTCCATCAACACTCCTGCTTGTGTTATTTGTTTATTCTCCTTTATTATTGGTCGTGTCCAAATTTGAATGTCATGATCAGTTCATGGATTGAATCTCGGGGTTAAATTTTAAATCGATTATCATAGTCGAGTTTTGATTTGAGTATCGAGTTGGGTCTCAAATTGATTATTGGGATTAATTTTCATATCAGAAACTATTTTGCTCAAAAATATTTTCTACTCTCTAACAGAAAATAAATGATATTTTCAAAAAAAAAAAATCTTTCACCAACCAAACAATAAACAATATTTTTAATAAATATTTCCACTCACCAACCAAATATAAAAAATAAGTTAGAAACCAACTTATTTTATTTACCTTCATACCAAACACACCCTTAATTTTTGTTTATTCTTCTTATTGGACGTACATTTGGGTATATAACTTTTTTTTTAAGAAATTGGTTTTATTAGTGTAAAAATATTTGTATTATTATATAAGAAATGTGAAGAGCATGCAACACCTGCCACACCTGCTTGTGTTCACTGCTTATTCTCCTTTATTATATGCAGATTATAAAAATATTTTGTGAACTCGATTTATACTACGTACTTATTTCATTTATTTTATTTTTATTCATTTTAAATTTTACATATCTTAATAATAAATATGAGCTTTTATCAATTTTTATATTAATTGCTATATAATTTTACATTTTTAAAATCATTAAGTTTAAAATATGAGGGGGAAGGAGGGGGATGATATACTAAAAGCCAAAAGTAAGAAAAATGTGACACCCCATAACTCTATTCTTACATGTATCCACGTTTCAAGACTCATTCTTATATGTGGAGTGTGTATTAGGGTCACATGAGACTTCTAACACTTAGACGAGTTCAAAACCTTCTTACAAATTGAGTTTATAGTGATAGATTATGCAAGGGTCAACTTTAAACGATCATAACTCTTAGCACACAACGATTTAGGTGTCTCATGACCTACCAAATGAAATCCCTTTGCATTATCTTTCCAACGCAATTGATTTCACCTCATTTAGAGTTCAGAGTCAAAAGTTATCTCCGTCTTACTGAACACTGCTAGAGCAGGGAATTCCACGAAACCATATACGGGTCGTGAATTGAAGTACGACCCGTAAAGCTAGGTTTCGTGGAAAGGTCCAGAAAATCAATTTTTAGCCCCAGACTTCACGAATCAATCTACGGGTTGTAAAGTATTATACGTGTCGTGGATAGGTCTCGTGAAAGCTTCCAATAACCTCAAAAATGTACACAATAGTTTACGGAAGAGACCCACGAGCCGTGGAAAGTTTCACGAGCCGTAAAAGTGGCTCGTGGATGACTTTTGATAGCTTTTTTTAAAAGGGTTATTTTGGTCTTTTTCAACTCTTTTAAATCCTAGACTTGATATTTTTATACCTAAACAATTCCTAAAACCTATTAGATCACCTCTTTCACGATAAAACTCATCCTTCAAACGTACAACACGGTTTCAAGGGGAAAAAAGGCTAAGGTTTGAAGCACAAACTTGAGAGTTCTTCCAAACAATTCCAAAATTCATATTTCCAGGTATGTAGGCTTATCAAAACATGAATTTTGTTCTTCCATGTACCCCATAATCCTAATTGATGAAGTTATGAAGGAATTGAGTTTTCCATAGATGGTTTTCAAAAGTTTTTCTTAAATTCTAATGTATTTCTATAAAATTTTGCATGAACTACTGTTTTTATGAATTAGGTGATTTTACTTATCTACATGAACCCTAGCATGAATTCTTATTATCTTTACCTATTTTACTTAAAAGTGTATGCATGAGTATAAAATTGAGCCTAATGAGACTATGAATCCCTAAATGTTGTAACTCTACTTTTGTTTTCTTGATTGATATAAGTAGAATGATACATGATAGACTCCTTATGAGTTGAGAGATGAACTTTGAAAGAATGAAATCAAAGAGTTGATGGTTGATGTGATGAATTGAGTTAATAAATGTCCAATGAGACTAGATGAATGAGTTAACCATAGGGTTGATTTCTTATGAGCATGTTAAGTCTTGGGAGGAGTATTGAGCATCGAATTGAGTAAGAGTAAGTCCAACTCAAACTCAATAACTACGTTGCCTGCGTAGGAGAGGATTGAATCATAAAATTGGATGTTTCCTTATTATCCCAAAAAGAGGACTTGATGTTATTATTATGGATCTACTTATGGGATGTTGTTTATCCCAAAAAGGTATTGGATGGATGTGGCAACGACATCGCTTCTTTGTATCATCATTGACTCATAGATGATAGTTGTGAGTTAGAGAAATTCCCAAATAGGTCTTGCTAATACTCTGAGTGGATGGGATAAGATGGTATATGAGTGGTCATTGTCTAAACTTTATTTTTACCTTAGACTTTTGACTTGATGACTAAGTTTTACTTCTCGAGTTGAGTTATTTGAGTTGATGTTATTTTGTCTTTACATGTTTCATTCTGCTATTTTACATACTAGTACATTTCACGTACTAACGCCCATTTGGGCCTGCATCTTTTCATGATGCAGAGACAAGTATCAGCAGTTATCAACAGGCGCTTTGTTGAGGACCTAGTTACATTTAGTTGATTTGGTGAGTCCTCCCCTACTTCCGGAGGATACTATGTTTCTTTATAGCTTTGAGTTTAGACTTGTTTTATTTTATTTTGAGGTAGTCATGGATCTATCATTGGCACCAGTTAGTTAGATGTTTAGAGGCTTCATAGGCTAGACTAATGAGTTATGTTTTGATGTTATTTCCTGACTAGTTTCTTTCGCACTAGTCTTACTTAGTTGATGGATAGATTATTTGGCATTTGGACTGGATTTTCATATTATCATTTCATTTCATTGAGTATTCTTTGTTATTGATGTCTTCCGCAATTAGATTGTGATTGAACGAATATGGTAAAGTCAGTAGTTCGCTTAGAGGCTAACAATAGTCTTTGAGTGTCGGTGTCACAACTCGACATGGAAAAGGAGAATTCGAAGGTCCCCGATCAAGCCATCATAGCATCATCAATCACATCATCAGTTCGGAAGCGTGGAAAGATAAACACATAATTCTAGAAGAAATGGGGCTTTGGACTCAAGTTATGGGGATGTTGCTGGGAATGGGATGAACATGAATCACATAGCACATAACAAGTATTTCTAAGGGGCGAGTAAGTAGGACTCACACTATGGGGGCATACCGGGTTAGGGGACTTTCCACATAAGCACATTCCCAATATTCGCAAGCCCATAAACATAATCATAAGCATAATCGGAACATCATTTCCATAAACATATCCCAATAGTCATAACATTCCAATAAGGTATAATACAACGTGCAAAAGTATAACATGTCCAACATAGCCTCTACATAAGATAGAGCGGGGCCTCGACATAATTTGAGCTCACCCTTAAGTCATAACGAAGAAAGTAAAATAATACAAGGAAGAGAAAAGTAGATATTGCCCTTGAACAAAGGGCTCACCACAAGCAATTTTCTTTAAGGAGATCACTCGTCGTTCAACGGTAGATAGAGATCGTAACCGGTCCCTACATGGTTAGAATATGTAGACAAGAGTATGGGTTAGCACAATTAAGTACTAAGTCTGGGGGCATGCAAATGCATGTGCACATGAACCTATAACAACCTACATGACAAGGGCACATACATAGAAGAGAATATAAGAAAGAGTAATATATCAATATGTCATGATGCATAAAATGCCATAATGTTTATATTATAGAGGGGATGGAACCATAACCGACATCCAAACTTTTGTGAGCTGCAACATGAACTTGCCCGATGAGGCCTCCCATCGGATCGGAGAAGATTACTTGCCAAAGGTATTCTACACCACACCTTGCGAGCCTCCCATTTTGGTGTGATGGCCACCTTCCTTACGGGTCGGCCACTTAGGAAGGATTTACATAACATATCTTATCATATCATATCATATCATATCAAAGCATACCTTACGGGCCTCCCATTTCAGCAGCAACCTATGTTGGCACATAGTTTCGGAAAAGGAGTGAGACCCTTGGGGATAGACCACTTACTACTCAATTCTTTCTCGGTACTAAGTCATCATCCCATAAGAATACGTATACATATACATGCTTTAAAATGAAAACTTGACACTTGAACATCAAATCATGCATACTTGGACTTAAAAGCCAAATCCCTTTCATTACTCTTATGCATACTTAACAAGAGTCAAACACATTTTATAATCATGCTTCATTGGGCTAAAAAGCCAAA
>JBCEWC010009446.1:0-18725 GCA_038996855.1 Solanum aculeatissimum
ATGACTCCTTTCAAAACCCACCTAACTACATCACCGACGTTTCAAAACCAAATTAAGTTTTTGTGCAGATTAGGAAATAATTTCAACTCAGCTCTATTCTCTGATTCATCTCTATTCTCCGATTCAACTGGAGAGAAGCAAAACCTCCGACTATGGTGATTTCTTTCCCGAAAAAACCTCAACTGACAAGTTTCTTGAACTCTTTCTTTGGCGATCTCTCCGGCGCTCCGACTGTCAGTACCGTCTCTGTTATCTCCGACGTGAATCATCTTCTTCTTCACGCTACGACCTTCATCAGATCTGGTCGTCTTTGTTATCCCCGGTGAAACCTTTATCAGACCTAGTTCTCTCTTTTCTGTACGTGAATATTGGTCATTCTAACGGCTTCGACGATCGAAATCCAAACCTATCCCCCAAAGTTCCAGTCAAACGTAGACCGCCGTCGTTGATATAGTTCTCTGGCGAGGCGAAGATACAATTTCAGTCTCATTTTTCAGCAGTTACAGAGACGTTTCAAATTTCCACGAGATATCTTTCTATTTACTATTTAATCAATTTGCATTTCTTCTATTTCGTACCTTATACTTCTTGTGTTTTACATATCATATTGTGGATTATTGCTTGTTGTGTTGCCCTTTCCATATATTTCTAGATTTATCATATATTTCAATATTTTCATATTTACTATTTATTCTATCTTGAGAACCTACGTTCCATATTTGTTGCCTTTTATCATAGAGTTTCACAGTTCATTATCCCATCTATTTGTCTTGAGATTTATAGTTGGTTATTTGATTATAGTCTTTTGGTATTATTTTTTATTGCTTCTTATGCCGACGTGTATCATATATTTATAGATTTATCATATATTTCTATATTTACCATTTATTATATTTATTTTTTGATCAGTGTATATTTCTTGATTTGTATCTTATTGATCTTTCTAGTCTAGTGAGTTATTAGTTCTTACCCTAATGACGTCAGGATCTAATGGTGGACTAGGGTCATGTCGTCGTTTGGGGCCGGAGGTAAGGGGTAGGGGTGGTGAGAAGGGCGCGAGCCTATCTAAGTTAAGGGTAGGGTCGTGGAACATAGGATCACTTACAGAAAAATTCATAGAGCTAGTGAAGCGTCTTAAGAGGAGACATATTAATGTAGCATGTGTTCAGGAGACTAGATAGGTAGGGACCACAGCTGGGATGTAGACGGGTTCAAGTTATGGTACTCGAACGGTTCTAGGGATAGAAAGGGTGTAGGTATACTAGTAGACGAGGACCTTCGGGAGTATGTGGTAGAGGTTATTAAACTTGTGATTGGTAAGCATGTAATAAATGTAGTTAGTGCCTACGCGCCTCAAGTAGGTCTGGATGAGGAAGTCAAAAGGCTTTTTTGGTAAGATCTGGATGAGATTGTAAGAGGCATACCAGAGGCGGAAAAACTCTTTATTGGGGGAGACTTTAATGGGCATATTGGGGCAACCACTAGCAGGTTTTGAGATGTCCATGGAGGCTTAGAATTTGATAATTTTTTTTTTTAACATTTATGAATTTTTATAATAGCTGAAAATTTAATACAAAAATTTGAGTTCAATGATTATATATTAATAATATTTTTGATGATTTTTCAAATTAAAATTTAAAGTCTAACATAAAAAAATATCAAATCCTTGTGAACCAAAATACTTGTCTTATTTTAATTTTTCACATTACAAAAAATATTTTAACAAATATCACTTTACTTGGATGAATATTTATATTTTTTGTTTGCAATAATAACACATAAAATGTGAATAATCTTTAATATGTCTTTTTCTTTTTTGGACTTTTTTATAACATTTTTTTTAATGTTTTAACAGGTATCTTTTTATTGCATGAATATTTATATTTTTATTTACAATACTAATAATACATAAAATGTAAATAATCTTTAGGTTGTCTTTTTAAAAATGTTTGTGTAGCAAACTTTTATGTTTCAACAAATATTTTAGCAAGTGTCTCTTTATTTGCATGAATATTTGTAACTAGATTCACTTGCATTGCTGAACATCATTTACAAAGTTTCTTATTTCTTAGGCAATCAATTTGTTGTCAAATGCTGTCAAAAGTTTCGCCATTTTTTCATGAACTTGTTTGCACATATAGTTAAAGTTAAGTCATTTTTTCCTAAGTTTCAGTCATACATGTGATTAAATTCAATTATTTTTACCTGAAATTCATTCACCTATGGTAATGTTCAGTCATATATGGCTGAACTTCAAGTAGAAGTGAAATTTTAGACATTTTGTTTCAAGTTCAAACAATCAAACTTAACTTTAAATATCAATGACATGTTTGAAATTGTTTCGAAACCAATAGATCTTCCAAATGTTTTAAAAATTTGAATATAAGCTAAATAATAGTATCCAAATTGGATAACACATGAATTTTTTTATAATATTTTCAATTTCAAATAATTTATAATATAAATTGAAAATAGAGAAATTCTTAACAGAAAGCGAACATTTTATCGTTAATGACAAATAAAATCATACGAATATTTATAATCATCACTTTACATAAATTTCACTAATAGTTTTAGCGACTGTAGATATAATGACGTTAACTCAGTTACCGCTAAATATTTTAAGATTCATTTCTCATCATAAAGGGAGAATATTTATTACATAAGTGAAATCCACAAAAACAAAAACAAAAATAGTAAATGTGTCGGGGCGGGAGGGGGGCATAATCCAACAAGAGACATGTCAATGTTCTTTTTATTTTTATTTGGCATCTATTATGAGCTCAGACACTTTCTGACAAAGACGACTCCCGAGACTTGATCATTCCAATCAAAACTTCTTCCTAAGTTGTTGCACAAACTCACAAACTTTCTGAGAATCAGGAAGTGCCTTAGAGACACTATCCCTTTCCAAACACCTTTTCACCCATGAAATCAATTTGGAGTTCAATTCCCTCAAGGATAATAATTTTATTTTTAAAATTCATTTCTTTTTTTTTTCTAATTTATTATTACCTAAAATAATAACATATGCAGAAGAGTCAGAGAAATCTGTCAATGACTCCTTTAAAAACCCACCTAACTACATCATCGACGTTTTAAAACCAAATTAAATTTTTGTGCAGATTAGGAAAAAATTTCAACTCAGCTCTATTCTCTGATTCAGCTCTATTCTCCGATTCAACTGGAGAGAAGTAAAACCTCCGACTATGATGATTTCTTTCCCGAAAAATTCTTAACTGACAAGTTTCTTGAACTCTTTCTTTTGCAATCTCGCCGGCGCTCCGGCCGTCAGTACCGTCTCTGTTATCTCCGACGTGAATCGTCTTCTTCTTCACGCTTCGGCCTTTATCAGATCTGGTCGTCTTTGTTATCCCCGGTGAAACCTTTATCAGACCTGGTTCTTTTTTTTTCTGTACGTGAATATTGGTCATCCTAACGACTTTGGCAATCGGAATCCAAAGCTATCCTCGGAAGTTCCAGTCGAAAGCAGACCGTCGTCGTTGATACAGTTCTCTGGCGAGGCGAAGATACAATTTCAATTTTATTTTTCAGCAGTTCCAGAGATGTTTCAAATTTTCAGGTGATATCTTTCTATTTACTATTTAATCAAATTGCATTTCTTCTATTTCTTCCAGTCGAAAGCAGACCGCTGTCGTTGATACAGTTCTCTGGCGAGGCGAAGATACAGTTTCAGTCTCATTTTTCAGCAGTTCCAGAGACGTTTCAAATTTTCAGGTGATACCTTTCTATTTACTATTTAATCAAATTGCATTTCTTCTATTTCGTACCTTATACTTCTTATGTTTTCATATCGTGTTGTGGATTATTGCTTGTTGTGTTGCCCTTTCCATATATTTCTCGATTTATCATATATTTCAATATTTTCATATTTACCATTTATTCTATCTTGAGAACCTACGTTCCATATTTGTTGCCTTTTATCATAGAGTTTCACAATTCATTATCCCATCTATTTGTCTTGAGATTTATAGTTGGTTGTTTGATTACTATCGTTCGATATTATTGTTTCTTGCTTCTTATGTCGACGTGTATCATATATTTCTAGATTTATTATATATTTCTATATTTACCATTTATTATATTTATTTTTTGATCAGTGTATATTATCGCTAGTGTATATTTCTTGATTTGTATCTTATTGATCTTTGTAGTCTAGTGAGTTATTAGTTCTTACCCTAGTGACGTCAGGATCTAATGGTGGACTAGGGTCATGTCATCGGTTGGGACCGAAGGTAAGGGGTAGGGGTGGTGAGAGGGGCACGGGCCTATCTAAGTTAAGGGTAGGGTCGTGGAACATAGGATCACTTACAGGGAAATTCATAGAGCTAGTGAAATTTATTAAGAGGAGACATATTAATATAGTGTGTGTTCAGGAGGCTAGATGGGTAGGGACCAAAGCTCGAGATGTAGTCGGGTTCAAGTTATGGTACTCGGACGGTTCTAGGGATAGAAAGGGTATAGGTATACTAGTAGACGAGGACCTTCGGGAGTATGTGGTAGAGGTTAGGAGGTTTAATGATCGGATGATGTCTATTAAACTTGTGATTGGTAGGTATGTAGTAAATGTAGTTAGTGCCTAAGCGCCTCAAGTGGGTCTGGATGAGGAAGTCAAAAGGCTCTTTTAGGAAGATCTGGATGAGATTGTAAGAGGCATACTAGAGGCGAAAAAATTCTTTATTGGGGGAGACTTTAATGGGCATATTGGGGCAACCACTAGCGGGTTTGGACCATGGAGGCTTTGGTTTTGAGTAGAAAAATGGAGGTGGGACGTCTCTCTTGGATTTTACCGAAGCCTTTGAGTTAGTTATTGGTATCTCATACTTTCCGAAGACGGAAAATCATTTGATTACCTTTCATAATACGGTAGTTAAAACTCAGAATGACTACTTACTTCTACGGAAGGGCGATAAAAGCCTTTGTAAGAATTGCAAGGTTATCCTCGATTGAAAATATTTCCACTCAACATAGGCTTTTAGTGATGGATTTAGAGATTTAGAGGAAAAAGAAGAGGAAAATTATTAATGCCCAACCGAGGATTAGATGGGGAGGCCTGACTCCTGCCCATTAACGAGAGATGGAAGAAAAGTTGAGTGATTTAGAGGCTTGGGTAGTGACGAAAATGTGAACAATATGTGGGACAATATGATTGGTTGTATTAGAAAAGTAGCTACTGCGATATTAGGAGTTTCGAGAGGGATCTTAGGTGGACGTCAGGGCGATTGGTGTTGGATTGACGAGGTCCAAGGCAAAGTGAAAGCCAAGAATATTGCTTATACGAAGTGGGTGGAGGGTAGGGATGAAGATGATAAATGAAGGCTTAAGGAGATCTATAAGACGGCTAAGACAGAAGCAAAGATGGTGGTGATGAATGCTAAGACAACAATGTTTGAACGTCTATATGAGGAGCTAAGTGATAAAAGTGGGGACAAGAGATTGTATAGGCTCGCTAAAGAGAGGGAAAGAAAAGCTCGCGACTTGGACCAAGTGAAGTGCATCAAGGATGAGGAGGGTAAGGTGTTGGTGGATGATACTTCCATTAAGCTAAGGTGGCAAGCTTATTTTTATAAACTTTTAAACGAAAAAGGAGATAGAGATATTGAGTTAGGTAAGTTGGCATACTCTGAAAGTCATCGAGATTTTGATTATTGTAGGCGGTTTAGAGTTGAGGAGGTTAGACGTGTTGTTAGTAGGATTATTAGAGGGAGAGAACCCGAACCCGATGAGATTCCAGTAGATTTTTGAAAGAACATGGTCAAGGATGACATATAGTGGTTGATTAGACTATTCAATGTTATTATGAAGACTGCCAAGATGCCTGATGAATGGAGGAATAGTACAATGGTTCCATTGTACAAGAATAAGGGTGATATTCAAAACTGTAACAATTACAGGGGTATTAAGTTGTTAAGTCACACAATGAAGGTATAGGAGAGAGTGGTGGAGATGAGGGTGAGTAAAGAAGTGTCTATTTCTGAGAATCAGTTTGAATTCATGCCAAAGCGATCGACTACTGAAGCAATTCATCTTGTTCGAAGTTAGTGGAGAACTATAGGTAAAGAAAGAAGGACCCCCACATGGTGTTCATTGATCTCGAGAAGGCTTATGATAAAGTTCCAAGGGATGTATTATGAAGGTGCCAAAAGGTGAAAGGCATTCCAATGGTATATATTAGGGCGATAAAGGACATGCATGATGGAGCCAAAACTCGGGTAAGAACGGTCGGAAAAAACTCAGAGTATTTTCCTATTGAGATGGGACTTCATCAGGGATCTGTGTTGAGCCCTTATCTGTTTGTCTTAGTGATGGATGAGCTAACGCGGTCTATTCAGAAGGAGGTTCCATGGTGTATGTTATTTGCAGATGACATAGTACTGATTGATGAGACTCGGACTAAAGTTAATGATAAATTGGAGATTTGGAGACATGATCTGGAATATAAAGGGTTCAAATTGAGCAGGACCAAAACAAAATACTTGGAGTGCAAATTCAGTGTTGCGAGGGATGAAGCAGACATTGATGTCAAGCCTGCCAATCAACTTATCCCCAAGAGAGAAAACTTTAAATATCTTGGGTCTATCATCCATAGTAGTGGTGATATCGACGATGATGTCACACATTGTATTGGAGAACCATGGACTAAATGGAGGCTTGCCTCTGGAGTACTATACGATAAGAAGATACCACCTAAACTCAAAGGTAAATTTTAAAGATTGATGGTTAGACCGTCTTTGCTGTATAGGGTGGAGTGTTGACCCATCAAAAACTCACATATTCAGAAGATGCAAGTCGCAAAGATGAGGATGTTGCGATGGATGTGTGGTCATACTAGGAAGGATAAGATTAGGAATGAGACCATTCGAGAGAAGCTAGAGGTGGCCCCTGTGGCTGATAAGATGAGGGAAGCGAGACTGCGATAATTTGGACATGTGCAGAGAAGAAGTATCGATGCTCCTGTTAGGAGGTGCGAGAGGTTGGATCTCGGAGTTACATGAAGGAGTAGAGGTAGGCTGAAGAAGTATTAGGGGGAGGTAATCAGACAAGATATGACGAGACTTGATCTCACCGAGGTCATGACCCTAGATAGAAAGGAGTGAAGGTCACTGATTAGAGTAGTAGGCTAATAAGTTAGTAGGATTAGGTTGATGTCTGGTTTTGGGCTATAGTAAAGTATTAGGATTAGTCACATTTTTATATCCTGGGTTGTCATTATTCGTTATATATGTTAATTTTTTTTATTTTTTTGTTTATTTTTTATCGTTTTATACACTATCATGTACTTCTTGTTTCTTAGTTGGTCTTCTTGGTTCCTTTTCTGTTCCTTTCCCTTTTTCATATCAAGTTATTCTGCTTATGGATTTTTGAGACGAGGGTTCACAGGAAACAACCTCTCTACCTCTGAGGTAGTGGTAAGGTCTGCGTACATTCTAACCTCCTCAGACCCCACTTGCGGGATTTTACTGGGTATGTTGTTGTTGTATTATTCTAAATTGACTTTCTTTTATTTATTTTTTCCCCTATGTTGATTGTTCTTTTTTCTCTTTCACACAGTCCTTTTGTTAACTTTTCCTAAACAAAATTTTATATTAAAAAAAAACTTTCCCTTGTTCCTTTTTCCTTTATACAAGATATAATTTTTATATATTAATGGGAAAAGGGTTAAAAATGCCCTTGTACTATCATAAAGGATAAAAATGACCTTTCATTTATACTTTGGGCCATGTATGCTCTTGTGCTATCAGAAATGGGTCAAAAATGCCCTGATACTAACGAAAAAGGGTCAAAAATGCTCTTGATTTATACTTTGGTCCAAAAATGCCTTTGTCAATGATATTTTGATAAAAAAAATGACTAAAAGGGAATTTTTGAACCAAAGTATTGACGATAAGGACATTTTCTTATTTAGTAAATATTTATCGTACTTCAATTCAAATATTTTTTTTCTTTATTATAATTACTATTTTTATTGTTATCTAAATAAAAATTAATGTTTGGATTAAAAATTAATGTTTGGTTTACTATGATCTTATATTTATGACATATATTATTTGCTACAGGGGATTTTAATTGATAAAATGAGATTAAGAAAATAATTATTTTTTTACATTTTTATTAGTTAATGTGATTTAAAAAAATAAAATAAGAAAAGAATTCTTTAATTTTTTTTTATTAGGAATACAATATGTTTAAAAAGAAAAAATATATATATACATTCATTTTAAAAAGGACATTTCTGACCCATTTGTTAACAATAAGGATATTTTTGGACCAAAATATCATTGACAAGGGCATTTTTGGACCAACGTCTAAATCAATGACATTTTTTTTACCCTTTTCCATTAGTATCAGGGCATTTTTGACCCATTTCTGATAGTACAAGGGCATAAATGACCTAAAGTATAAACTGAGAGCATTTTTTATCTTTTCTAATAGTACAAGGACATTTTTGACCCTTTTTCCTATTTTAATTCGTGGTGATATATTAAAATTTTTATTCATTTATTTTTGGTCTTTCCAAATTAAAAGAGAAGGTCCAAGAAGAAATGGGACATTCTTGATAGTGCAAATAATGCCTCACCAACTTATGACTCATCATATATTCTATTTATAGTCATTCATCACCTAGCTAGTTTATTTGAATTCCAAAAAGGACACAACACGTATAGTTATTTAAATTTTTTTATATAAATTCAAATTTTGTGGGAAAAAAAAAGAATTTTTTTTCCAGATTAAAAGAGAAGTTCCTAGAGAAATGTGGTCATTCTTGACAGTATATACAAACCTACATTCTATTTATAGTCATTTCACAACCTAGTAGTACAATTTTTTTTCTATTTAAATGTTCATATTTTTTGTTGCATTTTTCACCTTTTAATTAAAATTATCAAAATGGCTAATGAAGTTGTTCTTTTGAGTTCCTATGTGAGTATGTTTGGTATGAGGGCAAGAATTGCCTTAGCTGAAAAAGGAATTGAATATGAATACAAAGAGGAAGATTTGAGAAATAAAAGTAGTCTTCTCTTGCAAATGAATCCAATTTACAAGAAAATTCCAGTGTTGATTCACAATGGAAAATCAATTTGTGAGTCACTAATAATTGTTGAGTATATAGATGAGGTTTGGAAGGATAAATCTCCTTTGATGCCTTTTGATCCTTACAAAAGAGCTCAAGCTAAGTTTTGGGCTGATTTCATTGACAAAAAGGTAGTTTTGGGATAAAAATTTAATATTGTCTTATTTCTTGATTGTTATTGTCCATCTTATAGTTGTTATTTTTATTGCATTTATATATATTATTTTTTGTTTTTCACTTTATATCTAGTATGTTTTGCTTTTGGGGCCTGATATTTTTTAGACGAGTGTCTTTTGGAAACAGTCTCTCTATCTCTATGAGGTCGTGGTAAGGTTTGGGTACATTTTACCCTCCCCAAACTCTACTTGTGGGATTTCACTGAGTATGTTGTTGTTATCATCGTCGTCGTCTTATTTCTTGGTTGGTAAATAAGTTATTTTTATTACAGAGTCAGATTAACAGTATCGATATTAGTTATTTTAAAATAAAATAAAATTAAAACTCTTTTCTTTTAAGAAATAACCTCATTATCATTTTCACTATCCGATTAATTTAGTCATTAGCGTTTTATAATTCATGTGATCATGAGGTTATAAGGTTAAATTGTGACCCTATATTATACTCTGGGCGTATTAAAAATTTAGTGAAAGATTCTTAATAAAGAGCATTTCTCGTCTGCAGATCTATGATAGTGGAAAGAGAATATGGGCTACAAAAGGGGAAGATCAAGAAGCAGCCAAGAAAGAATTCATAGAGTCCCTAAAATTATTAGAAGGAGAGTTAGGAGATAAGCCATATTTCAATGGAGATAATTTTGGGTTTGTGGATTTGGCCTTAATTCCTTACTATAGTTGGTTCCCTACTTTTGAGAAATTTGGGAATTTTAACATAAAGGAAGAGTGTCCAAAGTTTATGGCATGGGCCAACAAATGCTTACATAAAGATAGTGTCTCCAAATCTCTCGCAGAGCCTAATAAAGTTTACGATTATGTGTTGAAATTGAAACAACACCTTGGCATCGCATAGAGAAATATACGAAGAGGCTTTATTTGCTATAGTTTTTTCGTTTTATACCAATAAATAGGCTTGATGGAGTTAAGCTGTTATTGTGCTTTTCTAATTAAATGTTGTTATTTGATATATAGAATAAATGTTTTTATTGTACTATTTAGGAGTGGATGTTTAGTAAGTCTTAGTGTATAATAGTAAAACTACTTTTAGTAGAAAATTGTACTTCGAAATAAAGAATGGTACATATTTTATTATTATTTTGTTGTCAATTGATATTTTAATATATAAGTTTAATTAATACATTGTCAGTCTGTGGAATAATAATTAAGAAATAACTTCTTCCGAATGATTTTATTCCTAATTTTATCATACTTGGTATGTCTATACATTCATCACAACATCCTCATCTTCTGAACATGTTGGATTTCGATTGACAAACACTCCACCTCATATAACAAAAATGATCTAATATGTTTGGTATTTAATTTAATTAGTAAGTAGTATTTCGACATATATTTTTTCAAATCTCAAGCACTATTTCGACATAATTCACTGCTAATAAATGTATTATTTTATGTAATACATCCTACGAAACGTCCCTTTTTAAAGCTAATTTGCATGGCACCAACACTCTCAATATTTTTTTTCTCAAATATTTTAGAATGATTTTCAATTTAATGTCAATGATTTTCATAAACAATTAGCATATCTATATTATCAATAATTAAATTGATTTTCTCATCTTTGATTCTATATAATAGATTAAATTATTGCATCAAACTAATAATAACTGAAAATTTAATACAAAAATTTGAGTTCAATGATTATATATTAATCATATTTTTGATGATTTTTCAAATTAAAATTTAAAGTCTAAGATAAAAAAACATCAAATCCTTGTGAACCAAAATACTTGTCTTATTTGAATTTTTCACATTACAAAAAATATTTTAACAAATATCTCTTTATTTGGATGAATATTTATATTTTTTGTTTGCAATAGTAACACATAAAATGTGAATTAATCTTTAATATGTCTTTTTCTTTTTTTGAATTTTGTATAACATTTTAAAAAAAAAGTTTTAACAGGTATCTTTTTATTGCATGAATATTTGTATTTTTATTTACAATAATAATACATAAAATGTAAATAATCTTTAGGTTGTCTTTTTTTAAAATGTGTGTAGCAAACTTTTATGTTTCAACAAATATTTTAGCAAGTGTCTCTTTATTTGCATGAATATTTATAATTAGATTCACCTGCGTCGTTGCTGAACATCATTTACAAAGTTTCTTATTTGTTACGCAATCAATTTGTTGTCAAAAGCTTCGCCATTTTTTCATGAACTTGTTTGCAGATATAGTTAAAGTTCAATCATTTTTACCTAAGTTTCAGTCATGCATGTGATTAAATTCAATTATTTTTACCTTAAATTCATTCACCTATGATTAATGTTCAGTCATATATGGCTGAATTTCAAGTAGAAGTGAAATTTTAGACATTTTATTTCAAGTTCAAACTTAACTTTAAATATCGATGACATGTTTGAAATTGTTTCGAAACCAATAGATCTTCCAAAAGTTTTAAAAATTTGAATATAAGCTAAATAATAGTATCCAAATAGGATAACACATGAGTTTTTTAATAATATTTTCAATTTCAAATAATTTATAATATAAATTTAAAATAGAGAAATTCTTAACAGAAAGGGAACATTTTATCGTTAATGACAAATAAAATCATACGAATATTTATAATTATCACTCTACATAAATGTCACTAATAGTTTTAGCGACTGTAGATATAATGACGTTAACTCAGTTACCGCTGAATATTTTAAGATCCATTTCTCATCATAAAGGGAGAATATTTATTACATAAGTGAAATTCACAAAAACAAAAACACAAACAAAAACAAAAATAGTAAATGTGTCGGGGCGGGAGGGGGGGCATAATCCAACAAGAGACATGTCAATGTTCTTTTTATTTTCATTTGGCATCTATTATGAGCACAAATACTTTCTGAAAAAGACGACTCCCGAGTCTTGATCATTCCTATCCAAACTTCTTCCTATGTTATTGCACAAACTCACAAACTTTCTAAGAATCATGAAGTGCCTTAGAGACACTATCCCTTTCCAAATACCTTTTCACCCATGAAATCAATTTGGAGTTCAATTCCCTCAAGGGTAATAATTTTATTTTTAAAATTCATTTCTCTTTTTTTTCTAATTTATTATTACCTGAAATAATAACACATGCAGCATAGTGAGAGACATCTGTCAATGACTCCTTTCAAAACCCACCTAACTACATCACCGACATTTCAAAACCAAATTAAGTTTTTGTGCAAATTAGAAAAAATTTCAACTCAACTCTATTCTCTGATTTAGCTCTATTCTTCGATTCAACTAAAGAGAAGCAAAACCTCCAACTATGGTAATTTCTTTCCCGAAAAAACCTCAACTGACAAGTTTCTTGAACTCTTTCTTTAGCGATCTCGTCTGCGCTCCGGCTGTCAGTACCGTCTCTGTTATCTCCGGCGTGAATCGTCTTCTTCTTCACGCTTCGGCCTTCATCAGATCTGGTCGTCTCTGTTATCCCCAGTGAAACCTTTATCAGACCTGGCTCTCTCTTTTCTGTACGTGAATATTGGTCATCCTAACGGCTCCAACGATCAGAATCCAAAGCTATCCCTGAAATTTCCAGTCGAAAGCAGACCGCCGTCGTTGATACAGTTCTTTGGTAAGGCAAAAATACAATTTCAGTCTCATTTTTCAGCAGTTCCAGAGACGTTTCAAATTTCCAGATGATATCTTTCTATTTACTATTTAATCAAATTACATTTGTTCTATTTCGTACCTTATACTTCTTGTGTTTTACATATTGTGTTGTAGATTATTTCTTGTTGTGTTGCCCTTTCCATATATGTCTAGATTTATCATATATTTCAATATTTCCATATTTACCATTTATTCTATATTGAGAACCTACGTTCCATATTTGTTGCCTTTTATCATAGAGTTTCACAGTTCATTATCCCATCTATTTGTCTTGAGATTTATAGATGGTTGTTTGATTACGGTCATTCGGTATTATTGTATATTGCTTCTTATGCCGACGTGTATCATATATTTCTAAATTTATCATATATTTCTATATTTAGCATTTATTATAATTATTTTTTGATCAGTGTATATTACCACTAGTGTATATTTCTTGATTTGTATCTTATTGATCTTTGTAGTCTAGTGAGTTATTAGTTCTTACCCTAGTGACTTCAGGATCTAATGGTGGACTAGGGTCATGTCGTCGGTTGGGGCCGAAGGTAAGGGGTAGGGGTGGTGAGAGGGGCACGGGCCTATCTAAGTTAAGGGTAGGGTCGTGGAACATAGGATCACTTACAGGGAAATCCATAGAGCTAGTGAAGTGTCTTAAGAGGAGACATATTAATATAACATGTGTTTAGGAGACTAGATGGGTAGGGATCAAAGCTCGGGATGTAGACAAGTTCAAGTTATGGTACTCGGGCGGTTCTAGGGATAGAAAGGGTGTAGGTATACTAGTAGATGAGGACCTTCGGGAGTATGTGGTCGAGGTTAGGAGGTTTAATGATAGGATGATGTCTATTAAACTTGTGATTGGTAGACATGTAGTAAATGTAGTTAGTGCCTACACGCCTCAAGTGGGTTTGGATGAGGAAGTCAAAAGACTCTTTTGGGAAGATCTGGATGAAATTGTAAGAGGCATACCAGAGGAAAAAAAACTCTTTATTGGGGAAAACTTTAATGGGCATATTAGGGAAATCACTAGCGGGTTTGGAGATGTCCTGGAGGCCTTGGTTTTGGGATGAGAAATGGAGGTGGGACGTCTCTCTTGAATTTTACCAAAGCCTTCGAGTTAGTTATTGCTAACTCATGTTTTCCGAAGAGGAAAAATCATTTGATTACCTTTCATAATACGGTAGCTAAAACTCAGATTAACTACTTACTTCTCTGGAAGGGCGATAGAAGCCTTTGTAAGAATTGCATGCTTATCCCGATTGAAAATATTTCCACTCAACATAGGCTTCTAGTGATGGATTTAGAGATTAAGAGGGAAAAGAAGAGGAAGGTTATTAATGCCCAACCGAGGATTAGATGGGAAGGCCTGACTCCTGCCCTTTCACGAGTGATGGAAGAAAAGTTGAGTGATTTAGAGGCTTCGGTAATGGCAGAAATATGAACAATATGTGGAATAATACGACTGGTTGCATTAGAAAAGTAGTTACTGCGATATTAGGGGTTTTAAGAGGGGCCTTTGGTGAACGTCGGGGCGATTGGTGGTGGACTGACGAGGTCCAAGGCAAAGTGAAAGCTAAGAAGATTGCTTATACGAATTGGTTGGAGAGTAGGGATGAGGATAATTAACGAAGGGTTAAGGAGATCTATAAGATTTCTAAGACAGAAGCAAAGATAATGGTGACGAATGCTAAGACAACAACTTTTAAGCGCCTATATGAGGAGCTAAGTGATAAAGATGGGGATAAGAGATTGTATAGGCTCGCTAAAGAGAGGGAAAGGAAAGCCCGCGACTTAGACCAAGTAAAGTGCATCATGGATGATGAGAGTAAGGTGTTGGTGGATGATACTTCTATTAAGCTAAAGTGGCAAGCTTACTTTTATAAACTCTTAAACAAAAAAGTAGATAGAGATATTGAGTTAGGTAAGTTGGCACACTCTGAAAGTCATCGAGATTTTGGTTATTGCAGGCAGTTCAGAGTTGAGAAGGTTAGACGTGTTGTTAGTAGGATAAAGAGAAGGAGGGAACTCAGACCCGATGAGATTCCAGTAGATTTTTGGAAAAACATGGTCAAGGATGACATAGAGTGGTTGACTAGGTTGTTCAATGCTATTATGAAGACTGGCAAGATGCCTGATGAATGGAGGAATAGTACAATGGTTCCATTATACAAGAACAAGGGTGATATTAAAAACTATAATAATTAAAGGGGTATTAAGTTGTTAAGTCACACAATGAAGGTATGGGAGAGAGTGGTGGAGATGAGGGTGAGAAAAGAAGTGTTTATTTCTAAGAATCAATTTGGATTCATGCCGGGGTAATAGACTACTGAAGCAATTCATCTTGTTCAGAGATTAGTGGAGAAATATAGGGAAAGAAAGAAGAACCCCCACATGGTGTTCATTGATCTCGAGAAGGCCTATGACAAAGTTCCGAGGGATGTACTATGGAGGTGCCTAGAAGTGAAAGGGATTCCAATGATATATATTAGGGCGATAAAGGACATCCATGACGAAGCCAAAACTCGGGTAAGAACGGTAGGAGGAAACTTAGAGTATTTTCCTGTTGAGATGGGACTTTATCAGGGATCTGTGTTGAGCCCTTATCTGTTTGCCTTGGTGATGGATGAGCTAACGCGGTCTATTCAGGAGGAGGTTCAATGGTGTATGTTATTTATAGATGACATAGTACTGATTGATGAGACTCGGACTAAAGTTAATGATAAATTGGAGATTTGGAGACACGCTCTGGAATCTAAAGGGTTCAAATTGAGCAGGACCAAAATAAAATACTCGGAGTGCAAATTCAGTGTTGCGAGTGATGAAACAGATATTGATGTCAGACTTGCCAATCAACTTATCCCCAAGAGAGAAAATTTTAAATATCTTGGGTCTATCATCCAGAGTAGTGTCGATATCGATGATGATGTCACACATCGTATTGGGGAAACATTTACTAAATGGAGGCTTGCCTTTGGAGTACTATCCGATAAGAAGATACCACCTAAACTCAAAGGTAAATTTTACAGAATGATGGTTAGACCGTCTTTGCTGTATGGGGTGGAGTGTTAGCCGATCAAAAACTCATATATTCAGAAGATGCAAGTCGCAGAGATGAGGATGTTGCGATGAATGTGTGGTGATACTTGGAAGGATAAGATTAGGAATGAGACCATTCGGGAGAAGCTAGAGGTGGCCCCTGTGACTGATAAGATGAGAGAAGTGAGACTGCGATGGTTTGGACATGTGTAGAGAAGAAGTACTGATGCTCTTGTTCGGAGGTGTGACAGGTTGGATCTCGGAGTTACACGAAGGAGTAGAGGTAGATCGAATAAGTATTGGGGGGAGGTAATCATACAAGATATGGCGAGACTTGATCTCATCGAGGACATGACCCTAGATAGAAGGAGAGGAGGTCGCTGATTAGAGTAGCAGGCTAATAGTAGGTTAGTAGGATTAGGTTGATGTCTGATTTTGGGGTGTAGTAGAGTAGTAGGATTAACCGCGTTTTTATATCCTCGGTTATCATTATTTGTCATATATATGTTGATTTTTTTTATCATTTTATACACTATCATGTACTTCTTGTTTATTAATTGGTCTTCTTGGTTCCTTTTCTGTTCCTTTCCCTTTTTCATATCTAGTTATTCGGCTTACGGATTTTTGAGACGAGGGTTCCCAAGAAACAACATCTCTACCTTTGAGGTCGTGGTAAGGTCTGCGTACATTCTACCCTCCCCAAACTCCACTTGTGGGATTTCACTGGGTATGTTGTTGTTGTATTATTCTAAATAAACTTTCTTTTATTTATTTTTTCTCCCTATGTTGATTGTTCTTTTTTCTCTTTCACACAGTCCTTTTGCTAACTTTTCCTAAACAAATTTTATATTAAAAAAAAAAAATTCCCTTGTTCCTTTTTCCTTTATACAAGATATAATTTTTATATATTAATGGAAAATGGGTCAAAAATGTCCTTATACTATCAGAAAGGATAAAAAATGTCCTTCATTTATACTTTGGGCCATTTATGCCCTTGTACTATCAAATATGGGTCAAAAATACCCTGATACTAACGGAAAAGGGTAAAAAATGTCCTTGATTTATACTTTGGTCCAAAAATGCCTTTGTCAATGATACTTTGATAAAAAAAATGATGATAAGGGAATTTTTGGACCAAAGTATTGACGATAAGGACATTTTCTTAATTAGTAAATATTTATCTTACTTCAATTTCTTTATTATAATTACTATTTTATTGTTATCTAAATAAAAATTAATGTTTGGTTTACTATGATCTTATATTTATGACATATATTATTTGCTACAAGGGTACAATATTCTATTTTAATTGATAAAATGAGATTAAGAAAATAATTATTTTTTTATATTTTTATTAGTTAATGTGATTTAAAAAAAATAAAATAAGAAAAAAATTCTTTAAAAATAATTATTTTTATTAGGAATACAATATGTTTAAAAAGAAAAAAATATATATACATTCATTGTAAAAAGGACATTTCTGACCCATTTGGTAACAATAAGGATATTGTTTGACCAAAATATCATTGACAAGGACATTTTTGGACCAAAGTCTAAATCAATGATATTTTTGACCCTTTTTCATTAGTATCAGGGCATTTTTGACACATTTCTGATAGTACAAAGGCATAAATGACCCAAAGTATAAACTGAAGACATTTTTGATCATTATTTATAGTACAAGACATTTTTGACCCTTTTTCCTAAATTAATGGTGATATATTAAATTTTTTATTTATTTATTTTTGGTCTTTCCATATTAAAAGAGATGGTCCAAGAAGAAATGGGACATTCATATTTTATGTTGCATTTTTCACCTTTTAATTAAAATTATCAAAATGGCTAATGAAGTTGTTCTATTGAGTTCCTGTGTGAGTATGTTTGGTATGAGGGCAAGAATTGTCTTAGCTGAAAAAGGGATTGAATATGAATACAAAGAGGAAGATTTGAGAAATAAAAGTAGTCTTCTCTTGCAAATGAATCCAATTTACAAGAAAATTCCAGTGTTGATTCACAATGGAAAATCAATTTGTGAGTCACTAATAATTGTTGAGTATATAGATGAGGTTTGGAAGGATAAATCTCCTTTGATGCCTTTTGATCCTTACAAAAAACTCAAGCTAGGTTTTGGGCTGATTTCATTGACAAAAAGGTAATTTTTGGGATAAACATTTAGGAATAATTACCAAAATGCACGTCTTATGTTAAAATATTTTCAAATATTCCCTACCAAATATAAAAATTACGAAAATTCCACTTTTTCATATTTTTCGCTCTATACTGATACACTTTTCCTCATACACCTCAAAACTTTTATTTTCTCCTAAAATCAAGCAAATGTAACTGTGTAAATTTCATCTTCCCTCCCAAGTATTTTTCTCTCTCTAGATCATCTTCCCTATTCCAATTTCTTACTCATCTTCCCCATTCCAATTTCTTAATATGTTTCTATTTTCATGAAAACAGATCTAAATACACCATTTGAAAACAAAGGTAGGTCATCTAGATTTAAACACACCCATGATCTTATGACCATGAAGAAAAAGGGAAAAAATCAAATCGAACAAGGACAAAACTTCAAGCTCAAAATCTCCAGATCCAAAAACCTCAAAAAACGTATGAAGAAAGCCCAAGTAGTAATTAATCGACCATCTTTGCAAAAAATTTATTTTCCCCAACTCATTACATATTCGGGATTCCAAAAATATGTGTTGATTCTTGTATATTTTTTTGTGAGTTCTTTATGGTGATTCATTTATACACCATGCAATGAATCATCATAATTCTTTGCTTCTTTCAG
>JBCEWC010009447.1:0-18724 GCA_038996855.1 Solanum aculeatissimum
GGTGGCCCGTGGTTTTTCTCCGATTTGGGAGTTTTCCACGTTAAATCTTTGTGTCGTTATTCTCTTTAAATATCTCTATTATTTTTCTACTTGAATCTAAACCTGGGGGAAGGGAAAAATTGTCGTTTTTTCCCAACAGAAACAACAACTCAACCGAATCATTAAAGGAAGATGTCAAGTAATAAAAAATTACCTTTTGACGAGCAGCGAACCTAGGACCTCAAGCACACCGAAATGGAAAAAAAAACCCAAACATCCTGAAACTCAGAATTGGCTAAACCTTCGCGAAAATTCTTACTCCTAAAAAAGTGTTTTTCATTTATTGTTGGGGGTGAAGGAGCCGAGCTAAAAAAATCCTCTTTTTCCAGTGAACAGGGATGTATATATAGGAAAAAATTGAATGAATATTGGAGGATGGTCTTGATATAAGATGAATTAATATAAGAGATATTTACATAAATAATATATTATATATCAAATATTATCCTTTTTAGGGTACTTTTTTTATTACGATCTATTTTATCAATAAATTATAAAAATTTCTTCTCTTTCTTTCTCTCTTTCTCTTTCTTCTCTTTTCTTTTCTTTTCTGTAGCTAGCTGGTGTCTTTTTTTTTTTTATTCTCTTTTCTCTCTCTTTCTCCCTTCCTATTCAACTCATCATCTTTAATATTATACATTGTTATGAATTTTATTATTATTATTTCAATACATATAGTACATATTCTAATAATGTAAAATTAATTAAATTATACCGAAATATTTAAAATTCACACATAATTTTTATAATATGTATTATTTACTGAATTTAAAACGTATTATAGTTATTTTTTTACTTTCTCTTATTAATGATGTTAAAATAATTATTATATTAAAAACAATTACTTATATTCTCCATGTGCATTAAAAAATGTCTATAATACATATGAAGTATCGAATTCAAAATATATTACAGTTTTAGTTTTTATGTTTATTAATGATGTTAAAAAATATTATATCTGAATTTCAAATATTTAAACACTATTTAAATTAGTTTATACGTTAATATATTAAAATTGTGTCAATGCATTATATATGTATCTACATAAAATAAATCTTATTATTATTATTTCAATAAATATAATACATTTATATTTTCAATAAATATATTACCCTTTGTTTATTTTTTCTCTTATTTACAATGCTAAAATATATTATTGTATTAAAAATTTATAGTTATATATTTAGCAAGTGTATTCAAACATGCCTATAATATGTATAATATATTAAATTTAAAATGTATTACAATTGTCGTTTATATTTATTTATTTTATTGGTGAAGCAAAAAAATATTATACCTAAATTTCAAATATTCAAACACTATTTATTAGTTTATATATTAATACATTAGAATTGTGTCAGAAATACATTATATATTTGTTTGCATAAAAAAAAATTTTAAATTTTTTTTTGCATAATATTCAATTCAAAATTAAATTTTAAATTAGAATAATTAATTAAGTATTACTTTTAAAAGAGGGAAACAATGGGAAAGAAAGAGAAAGAAAGAGGCATAAAACTTAACTAAAAAAAAAAGAAAAGGGGATGTACAGGACAAAAAAAAAAAAGAGAAAAAGGAAAGAGAGGGAGAGGAAGAAAGAGAAAGAATGATTTTATTTCTTTTTTATTGTTTTGGATAAGAAAAATATAACTATTTTCGGTAAAAGTTAAACATGTATTAAAACTCGTAATTAATGCTATATAATATATTATTTAAGTAATTGACCCTTAATATAAGTCAATTAAAGAGCTTCTTGAAATTAATGAAGTGAAATAATTAATTTAACTATTTACTAATTAAATCTAAAATAACTTGTCATTAAATTAAGATAATTGATGAAAATAAAATCTTTTTGAAAAATTATGAGAAAGTAATACGTAATTATATATATAAAAATATGTGAAAATATGTATATATAATGTATATACATACATATAGATACATGCGTATACATGTACATATATATATATATATAGTTTAAAAATTAAAAGATTAACGCAAAAATATACATTATATATAAAATAATATAATACATTATATATAAAATATAATATACTCTATATAAAATATATTTCAATTTTAAAAATATACACACACATATATATATTTAAAAGATTAACACCAAAATGTCTCAAAATATTTTTTCGAATTTTCTAAAAATAATTATTTCAAATTGTTAAAAATTGAAGAAGCTCGATAACTCAATAATTTATTTATAATGGAGATGATAAAAATTGGATGTCAACATTAAGCATGTCAGGATTTAAGAAAATTGAAAACTCAACTCCCAACTATTTGTTTTAATGGTACATTCTAATTTCTATTTTTTTACATCAGTTAATAAAAAGACTTAGCTCGAACTTCATTATTTTAACCAAATAAACATAGTTTTGCTATTTGGATGCAATGACTATTTATGTCTACTGTATATTCTCTTTTTAGGCCAAATAAATTTTTAAAAACTTTGAGTTGCATTTTTTTATTAATTTTTTTTTGCTTAGATGTAATACCTATTTATTCTCTTTGATTGCTACATCAAATCACTAAAATTACGTACTTACATAAAAGACTACGTAGTTATAAAAACATATACAATTACTAGATTATTTGTGGGGTAGTGATGTGTTTGTTGCAATTGTTTAGGAGACAACATGTTATTTCCTAGCCTTTAGGCTACAAAATTAGTGGAGTCGTTTAGATCAGAATAATTAGGAGTAATTGACGTGTTCTGTTATTAGTAGCTTTTATCTATTTAAGGATTTGAAATTTAGAAATAAACATCACTTCCACTTGCAAATGATTTCCCTTCTATCAATGTCAATATAGGGGAGACGAAATCCTCTCTAATAGATAAGTTATTTTTCAACAAACCATTTCAAGAAACATACTTATCTCAACCACCTGCAAATACCTTCTTTAGTTCCACCAAGGTCGAATGGCTTGATTCAAAATGTGGAAATCGACCATTTCAATGGCAAAATGACAGAAAATCAGATTGACACTTATTACCATGGACTTCATTTCAATATGTCTAATCACTTCTTGGACAATGAAAATCATTCCAATGTACTAAATTCAAATGAGTTCCCTGTGGACATCAACGAACTACTTGAAGAAGCATATTTACGTCAACCACCTACAGTATATTCTTTAGTTGTTTGTTTCTATTTCTCAAGTTATGCATCACTTAGATACTATCACATCGGTAGCTGGATTGCCACTCTTCTCAATTTCAACACCTTCACCAAGTTGTTGTACAACATCCATGAATTTATCATGAAGATCCACATACAGTAGCTGGATTGCCAATCTCTTCAATTCAACATCTTCATCAAGTTGTTGTACAACTTCCATGAATTGTCCATGGAGATCCATTTACAGTAGCTGGATTGCCAATCTCCTCAATTTCAACACCTTCACCAAGTTGTTGTACAACTTCCATGAATTGTCCGTGGAGATCCATTTACAGTAGCTGGATTGCCAATCTCCTCAATTTCAACACCTTCACCAAGTTGTTGTACAACTTCCATGAATTGTCCGTGGAGATCCATTTACAGTAGCTAGATTGCCAATCTCCTCAATTTCAACACCTTCACCCTATACTTTGACATTTTGCTTTGTTAATTTCATTTCTGCTTTTTCTCCCTCTCTTCCAACCTAGCTTTTTAAGTGTTAAAAGATTCACCAGAAAACAAAGTCACAAAAACATAACTTACAAAAGCAACCAAATCTATCTCAATTCCATTCTTATACACAACCAATATCACATCATATAACCCAACAAATAACTGGGATCCATGGATCCCAAACACATACCAGAAGCAGTAACTGGAATCTTTAGTATCATGCCCATACTCTTGCTATGGTGATACAAAATAAGATTTTCTCACAATAAGATGCTAGCACCGATGCAGAACATGGATTATTAGTCCCATGTTTTAATTTTTGACTTGCTTCTATTAGGGGCCTATACACCATATTGCCACACATTCTTGAGTTTTGTATTGAATGAAACATTTCAATACATTTAATGACTTTCTAGACAATGGAAATCATTCCAATAAGTTGATTTTAGACGAGTTTTCTATGAACTTTCATGAACTACTTCAAGAAGCATACTTACCTCAACCGCATGATACTTTCGCATGGTCGAGTGACTACAACCAAGATCTAGAACTTGGGCATTTCAAAAACTCAAACGAGTTCCCTATAAACTTCAACAAACCACTTCAAGAAGCATACTTACCACAACCATCTACTCTACCTTGTTTAGTTCCACCAAATGAATTCTTTGCAAGGTTGAGTGGCTGGAACCAAGATAACTTCAATAGCCTTCGATGGTTATATGAATATTCAAAGGACGAATGAGATGGATGTTTGTTGTCCCAACCATTTTTTTAGTCCCTAGAACTTGACAATGTTAATGTAACAAGCCACTTTAAGAAGAATACTTACCTCAATTCACAACAGCAAAATAAATATTTAGTGACAATAGATTTTCTTTTTAGTGAAAATATGTATATTGTAAAAATATTTAGCGACAATTGAGTTAATGTCGTCACATCCAGAGTCGTTAAAGCCTTCAGTGACATTTAGAAAGTGCTGATTATAAATACTAATATATTTTTTTTTGGTAACAACTGTAAAATATTACCATTACCGTAAAAAACAATTACAAATATAGAGCACCTCGTTCTGATATAAGAAAACTAGGCCTCCAACCAACAAAAAACTAGTTACAAAGTAAGTGCTGAATGAAATTACTACACTTCTGCGCTTTCTTAGAATTGCTAAGTACGCGTAATCTCTCAATTATCTCCTTTTTGATCTGTGCTACTGCTTCTTTTGTATGTACATAATATAATAAATACTAATATTATATTATTGCAACTAAATATAATAAACGGCAATTATATTATTGTCGCTAAATAATTATCTTAAAATCCTTTTTTTGCTATAGTGACCACCTACAGTACCTTATTTAGTTACACCAAGTGATCTCTTCGCAGGGTTGATGGCTGGAACTAAGATCTAGAACTTGACTATATGGATATACTAAATTCAAATGAGGCCCCTATGAACTTCCATGAACCATTTGACGAAGCATACTTATCTCTTCGCATGGTTGAATTGGGACGAGATACTTTTTTTTTTTAACTGTTTAACAATCTGCATATAAATGACATTCTTCGAGAATAAACACAAACACATAAAATTCGCTAATGTTACTATTAAACTCAGCATCAACTATTTGAAATCAGTTTCAAATGTAATATTAGTGTCAAAAAGATGAATAATGACCTCTAAAATCATTCCAAATTTCAGTAGTAAAAAAATTATAACTTAAACTACTATGTATGTACCTTTTTATTTATGATATTTGAACTTTGAAGATTATCTAAATAATTATCAGTAAGTTTTGAATAAAAATTTAAAAATACATAAACATACTACATATTAGAAAGAAACTTTTTCATCTGAATTATTTAAAAGAAACTATATTGTGAATTATCAAAATAAGCATACTAGAAAGAAACCTTTCACATGAAACTTTTCAAGTTGATTCAAATGAGAGACCGAGACGGAATTTAGGGAGGAACAATCTATCAAAATTAACTCAACATGAATTGAAGGGAACTCGTTGATAAGGTTGGAGAAAGTTGTGGTAGAAATAGAAACATTATTAAAATAAATCTCTTTCAATGACGTCAACTCCTTAATTTATCCCTTAATTCTGCAATATTTCAATGCAGAACTGTTAACAATCTTCTCTACAATTTAATTTCTTGAGGATGAACTCCTTAACTACGCTTTAATGTTGTGGCTATAGACATGTAATATCAGTAGCAGAGCCAAGATTATCACTAAAGGGGTTCAAATTCTAAAAAAGTAGACACAAAACTAGTCAAAGGGGGTTCGAAATCTAAAAAAGTAGACACATCGACAGGATGGAGCTTCAGATATTTATTATAATATCATACATCTTAGCATAATGTGTTTGCACAAATTCGCTGTTGTCCAATGACGCTATCATGTGCCGCCACTTTCTGGAAATAAGGGAAGCTATTGCTCTTATATTGCGAATTAACTAGCACACAGTCACACACAAAGCAAATAGAAAAGAAAAATAACACCAAGATTTAACAAGGTATAGTTAAGTATAATTCTCCTCGAGTAGAAGTAGAGAGTTTTATACTCTGAAAAAAAGTTTACAATTCTTTTTTTTTAATCCCCAACTACAATAAAGGCATTATTAACAAATTTTCCTCTTGGCTTGAATTCTCTTCATCAATATAAACAACATATCGATGCTATGCCCTCAGGCCAAAAAAGTGCTCTACGAGCACAGACCAATCAAGTCTAGGCAATGCCTAAACTTGTTGGTCAGAGCTGGCCTCGTCATCATGTGTAGATACTTTCTTCGTACCAATAACTCCTTTGCAACCTACTTTCTTATCCCTTTAGCAATAAACCAAGGTTCTTGTGAAGAGACTCCATCACCAATAGCACCAAGCAATATACATATCAAACTAAACAATATAACCTTAACAATAAGAAATTAAAGTGCAATACATCTTATTTTAACCATGATCAAGTAATAAATGTGAGTAAAAGTTAATTCTTATGAAATTATAGATGAATGTATTAAACATAAATTCCATGGGAAAAGAGAGACAAGATTGATATAGATGAATGTTTAAGGATATTAGGATTTGAGAATCCTAAGTCAGTTATCACTCCAACTAGTTTATCTGTGGAACCATAGAATGTTTAGGTCAGTTGACTAGTAAAATAAACTTGATTTGCCAGATCTTATGGCAGCATTGCAGAACTATTGAGTAGATAATTATATTATGTCCTGAGTATTACTTATCGAGTGCGTTACATGTTTGCACATCCTTTACAATCAAACAATGTTTTCATACTGAAATGCTATATTGCTTCTAGCTTATAATTACAAAAGTGTCTAAATATAAATCTCCGATTCATATAGTTGCAAACTTGTAAGTTCTTTTTCATTTTCAAACTGAAAACTCAACAATTATGTTTGATATATATCTATATTGATACCAGAGGAAGTACAGAATTAAGATATTCATTGTTGTATTAAGGATAAAAAATGTGATTACAGAGTAGTTGTCATCCAGTAAGTTACTGAATAATTTGCATATGATTCTGGAAAAAGAGTGAGGGCAACAACTAATCTGTGATAGAACAACAACATACAGGTCGAAACATATTCTACTTTCTACATATCATGTCTGAGCTTAACTTTTAGTCTAAATAATGACTTGACAAACAATACAGAAACCATGGCTACACGTCATGTCTGAGCTTGACTTTTATTCTAAATAATGTCTGAGCATAACTTTTGTCTAAACGTCTTGAGAAAATCCGTGGGGGATGGTTGCACAATCCACATTCAGGACTTGTAGCTTAGTACAAGAGGACAGATCAAGTTTGAGTGTGTCTAACGATGAACTAAACAAGCGAAACTCCCTCACATTTTGAGCATTTATTTCTACCGTATGTCTATATCTAATGCCACAATTGACATGAACCTTTTTAAGTTGATTGAGATGAGGAGGCACTAAGATGGAATTTAGGGAGGAACACCCAATCAAAGTTAACTCGACTATCGAAGGACAGTTGTGGATAAGATTTGAGAAAGTGTCTTGGGAGATGCAAACAGAATAAAAATACATCGCTTTGAGAGAAGGCAACTCCTTAATATTTCCAACATAATTCCTGTTGCAACATCCTTTTAAATGGAGAATGGTTAGTGATTTTGACTCTAAAATTTCCAAAGACATGAAATATTGATGACTACTTAGGAACAAATAGAATTCAGTGAAATTGATGTTGTCGGCAGCGAGTTTGATAAGAGGTTTGACAGTATATCTGCATCGACAGGATGAGAGCTTTAAATTTTGACTCCAATAGCAGTATCCACAGTATATTTTTGCAGAATTTGTTAGTACGAATTTGCGAGCATCCAATGATGCTATCATCTGATGCCACTTTCTGGAAACAAGGGAAGCAACTGTTCTCTGCTGCAATGTTAGTGAACAGAGGATTTTCTGAGGGATATCATTTGGTAATACACAAACAAAAACAATTTTGGGAGAAGACTAACTATGTCCCATGATTTTTGTGGAAGAAAATTATGACAAACTCCGCTCTATTAGGTGAAAACGTTTTTACTTTTTATGTAAATAGTAAAAGTTTTAGTGTGAATAAAAGATAGAGAAAACTAGGTAACTAACTTCTTTGCATCTTTAGAGTTCACGTCAGTTTTCTGTTAGCACAAAGGTAAGGACAAAAACTTAGTGTGATGATAGTGTTGAAAACGTAACTTTGCTATCTTAAAAAGAAGTACTTAAACTCTTGTCAAGATTCTTTATTATAGTTGAATACCTAGCCATGATTAGATATTATTCTTATACAATTTATTTCTGCCAGAGGATGTGGGAATGGCGCATGGTACGATTGTAGGTTGTGTGGCTCCGTTGTAATGTGATGGGTGGCTCTTGAATCGACTATCCAAGGGTGGGTGACAGCGGTAAACCCAGCAGCATAGTTGGATTCGCTTCAAAGTGATCGTGAGATTTTGAGTGTAGAAATTGGCAGTATAGACATTCCTGTAATATAGTTGACATCGGGTAACAGAGTTTAGATTTGAGTTGGACTGCATTATGGTGGAATGTTTGGCGTGATTTTTGTCTCCATTGTTGAAAATTGTTGTTCTGTCGGTGAGTATGGTGATTATCGGTGCCGGATTTGGTGACAATGATTAGCATCCTTGTGATGAATAAAGAGTTCATGGTCAAGTAGCTTTTCAAATGATTCCTCATAGGAGATTGAAAAACTTTTTACCCTAATACTCAATAGAACCAGGTTCTTTAGTTAATACCAGTTGGATTTAAATAGACACAAACACCAGAAGAACACACAATATATAGTGGAAAAACTCCTTGCTCAAGGGAGAAACAACCACTACCTACAACTCGTAGGATTTCAACAACTTTACTACTTCAAAAGAGCAATGTCAAAGTTGCAACTCTCAACTCAAGCTCACTTCTCACGCTACCAGATCACAAGTGATCAATACACACTCACAGATATCTCAACAAGAACCTCACTTACTATGATTGTCATTGAACAATTATTCGAAGGAGATTACATTAGAACATACAAGAAAACCTAACTCTAGATCTTCTATGTCTGTTCAAGTGCCTGATGCCTTTGCTGCTAGATCACCTTTTCTTCAGATTGTAAAAACTACTCTTTTAGGGTTTCTGTTTTCTTTTTATACTTACGCCTAGAAGAGTTCTTCTCAAAGACCCCTTCACTGGTGGCACCTTCGACTTTCTTTCTAGGATTCTTAGTTTGATTCAGCTTCCTTATAGATAAGTCCTTATCCTTACAAAACACAGAAAAGGAGAAGCTAGAAGGGGATAACAGACAGAAGGGGAAGGATGGGAGCCTATCATCTTCAACAGTACGTCCATGCAAGCATTGTGATCCTGTTGCTTCCTTAGGAGTTGGTCCTTCAACTGACCTACTTCAGCTTCAAAATCTGTCAGCTGCTCTTTCAATTCATCCACCTGTGTCTAAAGATGCACCTGTACATCCTTGGCAGCATGTAGGTACAGCATTCTTAAAGATGTCCGAGCCTCAAAACATTCATGAGGTGAAAAGTCTTCAGGGAATATTAGCCTACTTAAGGAGGTTCATCTCGAATTTAGCTGGAAGATGTCAACCATTCAGTCATCTCATGAAGAAAGGTGTCCCTTTCAAGTGGGATCAAATATATAGCAAAGCCTTTGAAAGTATCAAAGCGTATCTGGCGAAACCTCCTATTTTAGCAGCTCCTATATCTAGAAAGCCATCGATACTTTATATTGCGGCACAAGAAAGGTCCGTGGGAGCCTTACTAGCTCAAGAAAATAGTGAAGGCAAAGAAAATGTCCTTTACTACTTGAGCAGAATAATGACACCAAATGAGCTAAATTATTCGCTAATCGAGAAGTTGTATTTGGCGTTGGTCTTTTCAATTCAAAATATGAAGCATTATTTTCAAGCTCACATTGTCCATCTTATTTCTAGAGCAAATCCCATCAAATTTGTCATGTCAAAACTAGTCCTTAGTGACCGACTAGCAAGGTGGTACCGTCAATTCTAACAATTTGAGATTGTGTACATCCCTCAAAAGGTTGTGAAGGCACAAGCATTAGCAGACTTTTTGGCAGACCACCCTATACTAGATGATTGGGAATTGACTGATGAACTTCCTGACGAAGATGTGTTGGCCATTGAAATTTAGCCTCCTTGGAAAATGTACTTTGATGGGGTTGCACATCGTGGTGAAGCTGGTGCAGGTATGTCGCGGAGTATCAAGCGTCAATACTTGGACTCGAAATGGTCGTTGACATGAAGCAATTATAATTACAAGTCTTTGGTGACTCTCAGTTAGTGATCAAATAATTTTTGGGAACCTATGAGGTCAGGAAGCCTGAACTGCGCCCCTATCACTCTTATGCTCAAAAGTTAATAAGATGGCTCGGAGATGTAGCTCTTCAACATGTGCCGAGAAAAGAAAATAAAACAGTTGATGCCTTAGCTGCTCTAGCTTCAACTTTGAGCCTTCCTGATCAAACGCAAGTTACTATTTTCCAAAAATGGGTAGTACCACCACTGGATGAAAACGAACACACAGAAAATCAGCTTGAGCATGTGGTTGCAGTTTTTGAAGCCAACAAAGAGGACTGGAGACAAGCTATCATTGACTACTTATGTTATGAGATACTTCCAGAAAATCCCAAAAGAAGGACTGATATTCGTCGTCGTGCATCTCATTTCCTTTACTATAAGGACACCCTATATAGAAGATCATTTGAAGGAGTACTTCTTCGATGTCTAGGAGAGGAAGAAGTAGGTTAAGCTCTACAAGAAGCACATTCAGGAGTATGTGGGTCGCATCAATCTGGACCAAAACTCCATTTTCATATAAAAAGAATGGGGTATTATTGGCCAACCATGGTAAAGGATTGCTTGGATTATGCTCGAAGGTGCAAAGCTTGTCAATTCCATGCCAACTTCATACACCAACCGCCTGAAATGTTGCACCCGACTATCGCATCTTGGACATTCAATGCTTGGGGATTGGATGTTGTTGGTCCACTACCAAAATATTTTGGTGGGCACTTATATATCTTGGCTGCAACTGACTACTTCTCAAAATGGGCCGAAACTGTCATTCATAAAGAAGTCAAGAAGGAGAATGTTGTGAACTTTATTCGAGTGAACATTGTCTATCGATTTGGCATTCAAAGATACATAATGATGGACAATGGCAAGCCATTTGATAACAAGTTGATGACCAAAATATGCGATCTCTTTGGCTTCAGGCAGCGGAAGTCTTCTGCGTACAATGCTGCCCCCAATGGTCTAGCCGAGGCATTCAATAAGACCTTATGTAATCTATTGAAGAAAGTTGTCTCCAAGTCCAAGATAGATTAGCATGAAAGAATGGAAGAAGCCTTGTGGGCATATAGGACAACATATCGCACACCGACTCAAGCAACCCCATATTCGCTTGCTTTTGGAGTTGAGGCGGTCCTGCCACTTGAGCGTCAAATACCATCATTGAGATTGGCTATCTAAGAAGGGCTCACTGAGGAAGAAAATGCTCAACTACGTCTTGCCGAGCTAGAAGCACTTGATGAAAAGAGGTTAGAAGCCCAGCAAAATCATAAATGTTATCAAGCTCGTTTGTCTCGTGCTTTCAACAAAAGGTTTCGCTTGAGGTGCTTTCAAATTGGAGATCAACTCCTCGCAGTAAGAAGGCCCATTATCACTTCACATAAGTCCGGGGGCAAATTTAGCTCAAAGTGGGATGGACTATATGTAGTACAAGAAGTATTCTCAAATGGTGCTTACAAGCTTGTAAATGTAGATGGCATGAGGATCGGACCTATAAATGCAAAATTCTTAAGAGGTGCTATCCTTAAGACAAATGATGCTCCCTAAAAGCAGAGTATAAAACTGCATGTCACTCCTGGCCCGCAAAAGTATAAACTGTGTACGACACCCTTAATAAAAAGGAAAAAAAACACTCTCTCCCAGAACTACGTTGTGACTTGATCCTCTTCGTTGAGGTACGTAGGCGCTTGGAATTATATTCCAAGTTCAGTTGCATGAGTGTTAAAAAACCATATGTTCCTACCTAATTCCTTATGGGAGAGAATCCCTATGGAATGTGAGCTTCTTCAATGGCACGCTTGAGGTCTTTAAGTTTAGTCAAGTTTGCAGGTTGAAGTTTTCAGACTTCTCAAGTCTGCAAGTTAAAGTCCCCAAGTTCACAAGTTGGTTCTCAAATTAAGCAAGCATGCAAGTGATGGTCTCAAGTTCTTGAGTTTATGCATTGATATTCTTGAGATTTGTCGGTTTTATAAGTTAAAGCATTAAATTCCATAAAAGTTTGCAATTTAAAATCAGCGAATGCACAAACTTTAAGAGACGAGGGACTTCTATTATTTTCATTCTTATTAACATGATAAACGTGGATTAAGTTCGAATTATTAAGGCTTGCATCAAGAGAAGACACGTGAAAGAATTCAAGTTAGAACCACAAATGCAAGATATGAGACAAAAAAAAATAAAGAAACTTTATTGCTATAAAATGTCTAACATATCAATCTAAAGGAAGTAAAAAGGGGAGGGACCCCAATCTAAGCATAATTTGTGGTTGATCAAATCTTGATGACTAGCCTCCAAGCACTCTCTCTTATGCTCCAAGCGAATCGAATCGTCAGTCGTCAAGAAGTCCATGTTGTGATAAGAGGACACCTCGTTCTCAACAACTAAAATCTTTGCTCGAACCTCCTCAACCTCCTTCTTGGCAACATCTACAACATCCTCAATTTCCTCTCGCTCCACTTGTAAAGTTGCTAACTTCTTTATGACCCTCTTTAATGATTTCTTTTTAGAAGAAACATGTTTAGTATTCTCACTCTCCTCTTCTTTAAGTGAATCAAGACCCTCCTTGGCCTTAGAAAGCAACTCTAGCTTCTTATCTTCATGCACCTTATCTATAGAATTAGAGTGTTCTTGATCATAGGAGGCAGCAAGCTCGAAAAGAGAATCCATAAGATGCTTCAAGGATGAAAGATCTATGAAACGCATCTCACTCATCTCCTGGAGAATCTCATAAATATCTTCTTTGTAAGATGAAAGCGAGTCTAGAGAAGTCCTGGAGAGCTTGATACAAATCTCTTCCCAAAGGCCTAAGATGTATTTCTTTTTATGAGTTGAAACAACGCTCTTTCCTCCAAAAATAGACTTAGCCCTATCTGGCTTTGAAAAGAGTGGAGGAGTACTATTCAGATCAAGGTTCAACCCTTTTAAAGCTTGATCATGAAAAGTGGATGTAATTCTCTATCCTTGCTCAATAGCTGAAATTGACCCTGCCTCGGGCTTTGATGTTGCAATGGACTCATCACTAATTTGTTGCCTCTCTTGTAGTGATTCCTTTGGATGCTCAACAACGTTTGCCTACACAAAAGGGAGGGAAAAAGGTTAGAAAATTACTTAACCATAAATTATTATTTTTTAAAAAAAGAGAGATTCATGGTCAAAGGGAAAACCTCTTCGCTCTAAATGGCTGATATTTTTTAAGGACCATCAATGCCTTGTCCTTCCACGATCTCTAACACGACAGCTTCAAACTCAGTTGATTTACGTATTTTCCTCTTCCAACATTGATCTTCATTACAATTTTTGCTTGTCTCTTGAGAGGCTTGCTTTGTAGATGGAAGAATTAAGGCGCACCTCTCTGCATTGGTAGAAGTATGGGCTACTTCTTCCTTAGATCTCTTAGAGGACTTAAGCCTCTTACTTTGAGGTTGTGGGGAAAGTGGTGTATTAACTTTTAAGAGCACATCTCCATCATCTTGACCCTTTTCTTCTAAAGTAGTAGTGAAGTTTGACCCAGCTTTTTCCACCAAAATTTCTAAATTGTCCTCGAGAAACTTTCCATGGGATCTATCCTACCAAGATGGATATTCGGTGGTGTAAAGTTTCTTTGCAGAAGTAACTGCAGGTGGAAACGTCACTTTTGACATGGTAGTATGTGAAACACAGATTCGCCAATATCTAAGTCCCTCGTTAAGAAATTTAGCACGAATATCCTTTTTGAGATATCCAGGAATATCTTGATGAAACCCAAACTGACAACTAAATCGATGGGGACTATATGGCTCGATGAAGAAGAAGTCTCCTCTCCTTAAGGTATGATAATTAAAACGGAGGCTCATTAAATAAGATGACTCCAACTCTGAAGCTTTGTTGTCATCAACATAATAAGTTAGGTGAGGCCTATTAAGCATGGTCGCATTCCATACAAGGTTCTCTCCTCGATGGATGCACTTTCGTGCCTCATCTTTGTCAAAATATTTCGCAGCACCCTCACCAGAATATACCACCATTTGCGGGAGAGAAGGTCCACCAGTAAGAGAATAATATGTCTTGAAGTAATAAGCAAGCCAACCATAAACATAATGAATGGGAAAAGAAACTTTAATGTGATCAAATTGTGAAGAGTCTAAAATCTTGTTTAAGCCACGATAGATGCTCGCTAAGACTGGGACTGCAAGGCTAACCCTTCGACCACTCTTCATCAAACTTGCCATCTTGAATGTTTCAGGCCGAATAACGTTCCCCTCTTCAGAGGAAAATACAAAGGCACATAACCAACATGACAAAAAGGCCGCCAAATAAGTCTCATATTTTTGGTGTTTTGCCCTAAGCATAGAAAATACCATCTCTTGAGTACTTAACCATGTATTCACCTCCATTGATGTTTCACCTGTGGGGTTATGTGTGGATGATAGGCGTCGAGTCTTCTTCTGTTTTCTCGGAGGAGTTGGCTCGTACTTGATGTACCGTTTACACTAAAATTGTATCCATTCACTAAAAGAGACCCCAGAGCTACCACCCTTCTCCTTTCTAAGATGGTAGAAGGCAGCGAATAAATACTCACAAGTTTGAGGAAGAAATCTATCCTTTTTGACATTGTGACTTGTGAGCTCTATGGCATTAGGTATCACTTCTTCATAAGGGCACCCACTGATCGGCAAACTGCCAAGGATTTGTAAATCCCAAAGAGATATAGATGTTTCTCCCAAAGACGTAAGCATCATATTTGTTTGGGGACACCAAGCCTCATAAAAGGCCTGCATGATATTGGAGTTCCAATCATAGGTAAAGAGAGAAGCAAAGACAACATTTCGGATGTTAGCGTTGTTCAAGCTTTGCCCATTTTTGCTAAGGACGTCTTCCATCCATTCCCAATATCCCGGGATGCAATGATATTCACCTTCGAACAGAGTTTTATCTCCCCAACACAACTTTTGTTGAATCATGCGGGCCCCTAAATTTGGAAGAGTGCTTGCAAGATTTGTGCCTTGAAGATTTGGTCTCCCGAGATACCACACTTTGGAAGCTTTGTTAGATTTGTGGACATATTCTGAAGTCCAATTTTCCTTATGAAGTGTGTTTCTCAATTGTGGCCACACATCAGCATAACGACCAACTAGAGGATCTTGGACCAAAAGCTTAGTTTCTACCTTGTTATCGTGTGTCCCAATTATGAGGTATTTGAGTTTAGAAGATGTGCAAGTGTAGTCCTTGAAGAAAACCATTGTTCAAGCTGCATAAAAAAAAGGGAAAGCGTTACTCTTCATCAATGATAACACGTAAAAAAATCTATATAATTTTTTTTTTAAAAGGGACAAGGACCAAAATAAAAAGATATGGCTAATTTGGGATCCCTTATGTTTAAACATTTAGAACATTGTAAAGCCTCGTATTGGGGGTCCGTTATGTTTAAACATTGGGAACATTGTAAAGCCTCGTATTGGGGATCCCTTATGTTTAAACATTGGGAACACCGTAAAGCCTCGTATTGGGGGTCCCTTATGTTTAAACATTCATAACATTGTAAAGCCTCGTAATGGGGGTCCCTTATGTTTAAACATTGGGAACATTGTAAAGCCTCGTATTGGGGATCCTTTATGTTTAAACATTGGGAACATCGTAAAACCTCGTATTGGGGGTCCCTTATGTTTAAACATTTAGAACATTGTAAAGCCTCGTATTGGGGGTCCCTTATGTTTAAACATTGGGAACATTGTAAAGCCTTGTATTGGGAGTCCCTTATGTTTAAACATCGGGAACATTGTAAAGCCTCGTATTGGGGGTCCCTTATGTTTAAACATTGGGAACATTGTAAAGCCTCGTATTGGGAATCCCTTACGTTTAAACATTTAGAACATCGTAAAGCCTCGTATTGGGGATCCTTTATGTTTAAACATTGGGAACATTGTAAAGCCTCGTATTGGGGGTCCCTTATGTTTAAACATTGGGAGATTTGTAAAGCCTCGTATTGGGAGTCCCCTACGTTTAAACATTTAGAACATCGTAAAGCCTCGTATTGGGGGTCCTTTATGTTTAAACATTGGGAACATTGTACAGCCTCGTATTGGTGGTCTCAAGGCGTGAGTGCGGATTTATCCCTTCACACCTCAAGACCAAATGCATGTGATATGATGAATCTTGAATATAACCAAAAAATGGGGAACAAAAGAACACACAAAAAGAAGAGGAAAAAATCACCTAGGTGGTAAAGTGTTTCCTTGATGTCAAGAAAAAATAACATATATGCTGAATTTTGAAAATATTACCTGGGATAATCCAGAAAGAATCTGATTGATGTTTTCACGTGAGTTGTATCTCTTCGAGTCTACTTTCCAGCGCCAAAAACCGCTCGTGATTTCGATATTCCTAAGTCAAGATATGATGATTTTCGTGAAGTCGCGCAGGGCTAGAATCACCAGCGAATCAGAATGTAAATATGGTCTTGAAAGATTTACCTGAGATAATCCAGAAAGAATCTGACTTTCGTTTTCGTGTGAGTCGTATCTCTTTGAGTCTAATTTCCAGCGCCAAACACCGCTCATGATTTCGATATTCCTAAGCCAAGATATGATAATTTTCGTGAAGTCACGCAGGGCTAGAATCACCAGCGAATCAGAATGCAAATATGGTCTTGAAAACCTTATCTGGGATAATCCAGAAAGAATCTGACTTTTGTTTTTGTGTGAGTTGTAGCTCTTTGAGTCTACTTTCCAGCTCCAAAAATCTCTCGTGATTTCGATATTCCTAAGTCAAGATATGACAATTTTTGTGAAGTCGCGCAGGGCTGGAATCACCAGCGAATCAGAATGCAAACATGGTCTTAAAAAACATTACCTGGGATAATCCAGAAAGAATCTGACTTTTGTTTTCATGTGAGTCATAGCTATTTGAGTCTATTTTCCAGCACCAAAAACCGCTCGTGATTTCGATATTCCTAAGTCAAGATATGACAATTTTCGTGAAGTCACGCAGGGCTGGAATCACCAGCGAATCAGAATGCAAACATGGTCTTGAAAACATTACCTGGGATAATCCAAAATGAATCTGGCTTTTGTTTTTTTTGTGAGTCGTAGATCTTTGAGTCTACTTTCCAGCGCCAAAAATCGCTCGTCATTTCGATATTCCTAAGTCAAGATATGACAATTTTCGTGAAGTCACGCAGGGCTGGAATCACCAGCGAATCAGAATGCAAACATGGTCTTAAAAACATTACCTGGGATAATCCAGAAAGAATTTGACTTTTATTTTCGTGTGAGTCGTAGCTATTTGAATCTACTTTCTAGAGCCAAAAACCATTTGTGATTTTGATATTCCTAAGTCAAGATATGACAATTTTCATGAAGTCACGCATGGCTGGAATCACCAGCGAATCAGAATGCAAATATGGTCTTCAAAAGGTTACCTGGGATAATCTACACGCAATCTGATTGTCGTTCCTGCGTGAGACGTAGCTCTTTGAGTCTACTTTCCATCGCCGAAAGCCTCTTGTGATTTCGATATTTCTAAGTCAAGATATGACGATTTTCGTGAAGTTGCGCAAATCCTCACGTGCCTATTCCTATGCAATGGACTGATGGTATTTTATTTGTGGCTTTGAGGTCCTTATATAGACTCATGAATGAAGGAATTCTATTTGTTGTAAACAAGGACACTTGACTCCTAATAGGAAAAGATTATCAAATTTGAGAAAGATTTGGATAAACAAATTCTACTCCTAATTGGAGTCCTAATTAGAAAATTGTTTTTACCCAATACTAATTAGGTATCCTAATTACAGTGGAAAAAGGACAGAGAATATGCACAGAAACTCCTAAAAAAAATAATAATAAAGGGGACTAAAAAAAAAATTCGTTCAATGCTAAAAGCAACATTCAGTTGCGTTGAAGTTAGAATAATGCAACTATAGTTATCGTCTAACAAAATTAAGACAACACTTAGTGTTTGAAATTTTGGTTCAACAAGAAAAAAAAATATGAACAATGTATATATACATGCATATGTATATATTCACTATGCAAAATGTGTGTGTATATATATATATGAAATTAATGTTTTAAGTCTAGTCTTCGAAAAATAAAGTATTTCGATAAGACTTAAAGTAGGGGGCATTTGTAATCATATGAAATTTTTTAAAATATAAATTTTATAAAATGATTCAAATTATATTAAATTCAAAATATATTAGTCCAAACAAATATTATGGATT
>JBCEWC010009448.1:0-18724 GCA_038996855.1 Solanum aculeatissimum
ACACTTATGTGCCAAACACATCAATAACTTTTTTTCAGCTACAACACTTTTATCCAAACACATAACTGTTTATTTTTTAAATAAATTTCAACACTTTAAAAAGTACTTTGAAAACACTTTTTAAAAGTTATATTTTTTCAGCTAAATCAAACGGGCTCTTAAAAGATAAAATTAGACATCCCCAAAGTCAAATAATTCTATGCTGCCACCAACCCCCACAGGCCCCTAACCCCCAAAAGAAAAAAGAAATTATTAGTGTGTCGAAAAAGACGAAGTCTACAATCCAAAATAATTAAATCTAATCAATATCTACTAAACAAACAGTGCTTAAACAGAAAACGATGGTCCTCATGTCGTTGTATCATTTCGTCATACACGAGGGTTCACTTATTTTATTTTTTAATTTTTCAATAAAAAGTATAATCCTAGTATTTTCCTCAGAAAATCTTTAATAAATTAATAAATAAACTAAAGAAATGCTATTTAGTACTATAATTAATCTTAATTAAACATATACATGCTTCTTCTTTCTTACACCTTTTTCTCTTTGGGGGTTTCTTCATTTTCACAGAATCTGAACATCAAGAATTATAATAGTCTTCTCTTTTGGGTCATGGCCGCTTGATTGAACTCTTCATCTGTCTAAATCTTTATTTCTTTTTATCTGATAGAAACCCAGAAACATTTCATTTCACTCTTTCTCTTGACTTTTCCCAATTTGACGGTAAATTTAAAGGTAACACTTTTTTCTTTATTTTCTATATATTTTTCATTTTCTTGAGATAATCTTATGTGCGTATCTCTTGATTATGATATAGGTGATGTTTACATCTTGTGTCCTCTTTTTGGTCTCATGGTTTGATTTGGATTGTTAAAGGATTTGGGTATGTTTATAGGGCTTTATATGTTGAAAATTTACTGACTATTCGTGAAAAGTTGGGATCTTTTGCACCTTAACTTAGCATTTTTAGTTCACGGAAGTGGCAGCTTTATGTGCCTTTTCAGCTTGGATATACTTATAATTGCTGTACAGATTTGATACTTGATTAATCAGAAGTAGAACTGGAGCTTGACGCCCATAGTGAAAAGGACTGGACCAAAGTACTTTGTGATTAGTTGGGATGGAAGCTTTTATGATCTATACTGTGAAAAAATATGGGTTTTTTATTCCTGTAAAGGAATTTATTTTCTGACTGCTGGTGCTACAAAGTATTTGCAAATTTTATGTTGACATTTTATAAATGGTTTTCCATTGTTTTGATGATACATAGTTATATCTTGATCAGAAGGAATAGTAAAGGATATCATACTACTCATTTATTTTTCAACTGCTTGCTTATTCGGTAGAATTTACCATGGACTTAGAATTTCTTGTAAAAAGTGAACAGTTCTTCTCCTTATTAAAATGAAAAAAAAGAAAAAGCTGCTATTCTTCTTGTTAGGATGCAGATGTTGGTGAAATTTGAAATGGGTAATGTAGTAAGGACAAACTTACACTTTTAGGTTGTTACTTTAGTTTGTTTTCAGTGTAGTGTACGTTAACACGTAATCTGCACCAAAATGCAAGCATTCTTTAGCTTTTATTATTGACATCCTCTGAGTTTATTTTTGCTTTACTTTGTAGAAGAGAAGATGGAGAAAATTGAAGAGTCAGGTAGCCCTGGTTGGGGTGCATCCTTTTTTCAAACAACGGAAGATGTTGCAAGAGCTGTTGCTGCTGCTGCAGCTGCCGTTAGGTCGCCACGACCTTCTGTGGTATATTCATCTAAAGATGATAGTGGTAGTCAGCTTCAGAAATTTCAGCGTCAAGTAACTAGATTAATGAAAGGCTTATCCAGTCCTCCTGAAGTTAAGAGTGGAGCCTACAACCCGGAAATACTAACTAGCCAAAAGCGTCAGTGGGCTAGGTTTCAGTTGCAATCCCTGGTATGTTATATGCCTAATCTTGGAGCTTTCTGCTGTATGCTAAAATGCTGGAAATTAAATTATCTATTTGAAGTTTCCCTCACGATCTAATTCTGGTTTTAATAGCAGTTGCTCCAAATACTATTATTCCTGTAATTTTTTCCAAATTAATTACTAATTCCAGCTTGAAGTTTTGATTATGGTGAATGATAGACATTAAACTCTTGGATTTGATGGTTAAATGAAGTTTTCAATTTATACTGTGAGGGCAGAGTTCTTTTGGTTTTGTTGGATAATTATAGTATGTAAGCTTGTAGGATCATAGGGTTTGGAAAGAGCCATCAAGGCTGTTTGAGAGCATGGTGGTTGTTGGACTACATCCTAATTGTGATATTCAAGCACTTCAAAGGCTTTATTTTTCAAGAAAGCTAGATGGTCCAGGGAGATTTAGAAGCGCACTTGGTAGTCAAAGCCAATCACGTGTGGAACCTAACCTTGAGCCTCAGGTGTTGATTCTTGTAGGATTTAATTTGCATGGAGTTAGAATTGTATAATTTTCATGGACTAAAAGATGATGTTACATCTTTGGGTTTCAGGTCTTGTTCGCTTACCCTCCAGAAAAACAATTGCCACTGAAATACAAGGATCTTCTCTCATTCTGCTTTCCAGCAGGAGTAGAGGTTGGGTTATCTCTATCAGCCCCCTTCCCCCTTTTATTAGACATGTATATCTGATGGTGTTGTGGAGTTTTAGGCAGTTTATTCTGTAATGTTTAGATATAGGAGAGATTTATTTTGAAGTATTTCAAGCTTCAAATGTGATTGCATTTGCTGAACTTCAGTAAAGAGTTAGATGTAGATAGCAAAAAACTTTTGGTTTGAAGCATACAAAATATTATAGGTGATCGATTATGCATCTTGCAATTTACATTTACCTGTTCCTACCTTAGGTAAGAGAAAGAAACATAAAGAAAAGGACTAGTTGATTTAAGATACAAGCGACTAAGTGAGGCATTCTCTTTTCTGTATCAAGGGAAAACAAAGATACAATTACTTATAGCTTGAACTTGGAATGTATTTTAAGCCAGGCTAAAGGAATATTCTCTCCTATTGCATCTCTACCTTCTTTATTCAGTCATACTTGCAGTGGATCTTGTCTGATGGTTCAAAAATGGTGCATCTGGCTACAGGTTCATGCTGTTGAGAGAACTCCATCAATGAGTGAGTTAAACGAAATACTTCTGGGTCAGGTAGTGATGCTTCCTTTCTATTATGACCTCCAAAGTGATGATTGCAATCAAATTCCCATAAGAAAAGCCAAACTGTAGAGAAGTTTACTCCCAAGAAGAAGCTGATTAAAATACTCTCAAACAAAAAGAAGTGGCTAATATGTTATTTGACAATTAGATACTGATAGAGGAACAACTGAAGGCTTAATGCAGGTGCAAGGATATTTTTTCCAGAAACTTTTTAAAGCATATATGTGTCTATGCAGTGGCTATTCTGAACTTCAAGAAGCTGTATCTTCTAGGTTCCCTTACTTGGCCATATTTCTGCGGGTTCTGTTCTTGGATCAGATTTAGGCTTCTTCTAAACACAAGATGTGAAAATTAATGAAGGCATACTTTATTATCTGCTAGTTGGTGTACTTGCAACTATCAGTAACTTCATCGATGATACCTGGGACAAATTCCCTTTTTCTTTGCCTATGGTATCAAATAACTGTCCTGCTTCCCAAAAATAACCCTTAGATGAACATATAACTCCTCCAATGATTTCCTGATCTAGAGTAGTGTATTGCCTGTTTAAAAGAAGTTTTTTTTCCCATACCAAGAGAATAGCATAACAACATTAAAGAAATTACTATTCTGTCCCATTGTTTTTATTCCAGTAGAAAGACAATTATATATTTGTAAGTCTTTTTTCATCGATCTGATATTTATCAACCCAACTTCATTGTTTTGATTAGTAAATTTGGTTTTGTGGTGTTACACAATTGTTTACTGTATTCAGATATCCATGTTAATGTGCTGCTACTTTTCCAGGAACACCTTAAACAAAATGATCTGTCCTTTGTGTTCCGGCTTCAGGTATCTCGTCGTACATTCTGATTCCATATATGTGATATCTGCCTTGCATTATAACATCATATGACCATATCTCTGACAGTCAATTTGTAATTGGTTTTCTTTTGTTATCGAGCATGACATTAATTTACACATGGAACTGTTTTAGATTTCATTTTCTATCTACAACAATATTACTAAATTATACAACTTTTTGATTTTTTTGGTTTTAGTAGTTTCCTTTTTATTGTTAAATAGGTTCATGTAATCTGTAGGTATATGCAATGTACTTGAAAATACAATGTAAAAAGTGCCTTACACTTTCAGGTGTAGCCTATATATTTATCACCAACATTACGTGACTCTTTTTTTGATTAATAACATCAAGTAACTTAATAAGGAAACAACAGTAAGAATTAGCTGTCAACTTCTATGTCTACTCTGTGCATAGATGTGCCATCTTTGGTTTTATAAACAGTCTTTTTCTGCCCCTTTTCTCATCCTAGTGTAGAAAGATAGGAGCAAATAGATAAAGGAATTGGTGCTGACCAGTTGGAGTATGTATTTTAACTTAAGTTTCTTGATATAGGTTGCTGATAATTCAACTCTATACGGTTGCTGTGTTTTAGTTGAGGAAATGGTTCAGAAACCCTCTGGATTGCTTTCCATGATTTCAGATGGACAACATACCAGTTTGGGTATTAGCCGCCAAATTTTAACAACACTCCGCTGTTATTGCATTCTTTCCAGACTTCCATTTTTTGATCTTCACTTTGGTGTATTACATAGGTTCGTTTCTCTTCCAGTTGAATTTTCTGTATTGTCCAGATCTTTTGGTGGTTGTTAAAACTTGATGGGCCTAATTTAGGGAATCTTGTTGAACAAAAGCCCCTTGGTGTTCAATTACCTGGATGCTTTTATTGTGTGGTTAAATTGGGAGATCTATTTATTGATAGTGTTTAATCAAAGAAAATCCCGACCTCCACACCTCCCTTGCAATATTGGCAAGATCAATGTTTCTATTAACAATGGGATAGCTATTGAATTTGTTGACACCTTGCAAGGTTTCTCTTGCACATGTGATGGACTTCCTGTCAGATTTCTAAAAGAAATGATGAACTTCATATCCTTCTCATTTCTTCTGAATTTTATTAGAGGTTGCCAGCATGTACAAAGATTATCAACATTTCAGATAAACGACAAGCGGAGGGAGATTAAGGTGATCTTGAAGCAGAATAAAATGTTGGCTAATTTTTCAGCTGAAATTCATCTGGAATTAGGCTTTGCTGTATCAAACATTGGAGCAACATCTTAAATGGTTCAACAGTATGTTGTTTTGCTACTTAGATACAACATCTTGCAGAAATGCGGGGTAAGGCTGCATACAATCCATCCTTGTGGTACAGCCCTCCCCGGACCCCGCACATAGTGGGATCTTAGTGCACCGGGCTGTCCTTTTTAATTAGATACTTAAAGGAATCAGAAACATAATACAATTAGTGGATTTCAGCTCTTTGGCCATTGTGTTGAGAACTTAATAAAAGAGAACTCTTGAGAAAGTCTATGAAGGAAGTACTGCTTAGGTGCTTGTACATTCACACTTGCTTGTAATCATGAGCAAGAAGAAACAGTATACCAGTTTCTGGTGCTTGCTATTATTAGTTTATACTCTATATATGTGCAGAATAGGCAAAATGTATGGTTTAACTTTAGGAGATTCTTTGCAAGTCTTGTTATTTCTCTGTTGGTAGTGCCTACTGATGCTGTTTTTTTGTCCTTTTTCTAGCATTTTCACTGAAGAAAGGTTGGAGCGGTTGACAAAGCAAGTTAGTGATCTTGATTTTGATTCACTTATGATTGACGATAAGGAAGAAAATTTGGAAAAAAGTCCTCCCAGCAGATTATTGGAAGAAACAGCTACTCACGTCCTGAATGGAACTGTAGAAAGCCCCCAACCAAGCACTGCTGATTCTGTAATTAGTGGAATCGTGGGTGACAAATCTCGGCTGGAGTATAGAGTTGCAGAAGGGGACGTACTCCCAAAGAAGGATGGAAGTGATAGCAAGGCATGTGTGGTTGATAATGATATAGATTTAGCTAATAAAGAATTTATATTTGGGAAGCAAGTCCCTAAAGCTTTTGATAATTCCACCGATGATAACAAACAACTGGTAGAAAAGGGTGTACCAAGTGCTGTTTTGCCACTTCTAAGATATCATCAGTGTGAAAGCTCTGAATCTTCCTCTAGGTATATTACTTCCTATTGCCTTTTTGTACATTTTTTTTCTTTCTGATGTGTCTTGTAAATTTGGTGACTCTCTTGCTCTGCATTACATCTGTTCTGTCCAAAATATTGAGAGAACATCTTACTGGAAGCTGGTATTTTTTATTGGCAAATCCTGCCTCTATGAAGTGCTTTAAGTTTTGGATACAGCTTCCAGGGCTCTCCTAGCGAAGATAGACATTTTAGAAGCGATTTTGATGAAACCGAAACTGAGGAAGCATCCTTTTCTGGTCAAGATGATTCAAGCCAGCATAGTGATATAGTTGAATGGGCAAAGGTTTGAATCTTATTGGGCACATACCCAGTTAAAAATTTCAAGTTATGGCTTTTCATTGGTGGGTTATCCAGGTCTTCTCTGACCTCTTCATTCTCCTTCACTTTCCAGGCCAATAATCATGGATCTTTGCAGATACTATGCGAATATTACCAGCTAAAATGTCCTGCAAGGGGCTCAACAATTAAGTTCCATCCTCTGGATCACCTTCATCCTTTAGAATATTATAGACCTGATGAAGCACTTTTACACGTTGCTGGATCAACGATTGACTTAAAATCATGCCGTACAAGTTTGGAATTAGCAGAGGTACATTCTTTTTTTGGGAATTCCTGGTTTTATTATATTTTCATCATTGAAGAGTGAAGTAGAGGGGTGGGCTGAGAGATGTCATGTTTTATGGTTGAGAAATGGTTTTTCAGCTAGCTATGCCTTCCGATATTGGTTTCCTATGCATTATCAGCTTATGTTAATTTGGTTTCCATAATACAGGCTCACAATGCACTCATGGTGGAAGAGGAAGCAACTGCATTGTCAGTTTGGGCTGTTGCCTGCTTATGTGGCTCATTGCGGCTTGAGCATGTGCGTGGTTATACTGGGCATCTATACAACCTAAATATAACCATTCAGTTTTATATTCAGTTGAATGATTGACTTGCTAATTTGTCTACTGTATATAATAAGTGACAAGTGTTCTGAGACTAGTATAAAGCTTTTTGACGTTTGTCCAAAATGATGGCCACTTTGTCACCAAATTTCGTATAGAGACGTGTAATGCCAGATCAGTTAATGTTATCCACATTAACTTTTGTCATTGAATAGGGACGATCTGATTTAAAGAGAAAAATGTAGACAGGAATGTGTATGCTATGCTCCAATCTTTGACTTATTGTTATGGGTTTGAGGTGGAAAACCACTACAGAATTCTGGCTTGCAGCATGAACACGAATTTACCAGAATATTATTGAAATAATGCTAAAAGGGTAGAATGACTAATTTTTATTTGTTATGAAATGAAAGTTTTCTTTTTTCTGTCCTTGAAAGTAATCATTTGTATTAATATTGTCCTATTTCTGAGCTGCTATGGCAGCAAACTTCTTGTGGAGGCCTTCACATTACTGCATGGATTGCTTATAATGGAAAAGAAGGTTAAGAGAAAACATATTTCTTACCTACAGAATGGGGGATAGGTTTACTTTTTGGATTTTGGGGAATTGCTCAAGCTTGATAAAGTTTTGATTTTCCTAATATCACCAATGTATTTTGCGCAGAGTATTGGAACAGTCAATTCATTCACCCTCCTATATCTAGCTGTATGCTTAAGTCTATTTAATCTTTCAATGTTGTCTATGAACAATCTTGCATGCTCATCAAAGTTTTTGACACACTTGACCAGTGGTCTAGGTATACTGGTTTTAACATGCTCATCAAAGTCTTTTGACACTAATATTCCTACTCGCGTTGTATAGGTGCTGACACTGTTTGCGTGTGCTTTACTGGAGAAGCAAATTGTAGTGGTTTGTTCAAATTTGGTAAGTATCAGTTGCTTCATCTTTTCTGCAGTATAGATTCAGTTAGGTTTGGCATCATAGGAGTAGTGTTTTTTTTTTTTTTTTTTTTTGTGGATGACAAGGGGAACCCACGGCCGCTACCCTTTGGGTGTGCACAGGGTAAACCCCCACTCCTATGCAATAGCTCGCAAACTACACAGGAGAGGTAACCCGCACTAGGAAAGCCTGGTGCGACGAGCTTGACAAGGGTTTTCAAACTTGAGACCTCCAACATGAAATTCTCAAGTCCAAACCACTGGGACACCCCGAAGGGTTTGGTTTTATTTCACATACTGAATGCTTTCTTGATTGGTCTGCTCTGCCTAGTCAGCATAGTTTATTGTTGCAAAGATTGATTTTATCTTCCCCATACATGTAACATGTTAGGTGAAGACTTCTTTCTAGATCCACATTCCCTTATTATTAGTATGGTTTTTGAAGCTGGTATCTTTGAAAGCCCTAAAATTTTGATGCATACTCTAACTTTTAGTTACTTAATTGTTAATTGTAGGGAATATTGTCTGCATGCATTCTGTCCATTATCCCTTTGATTCGTCCTTATCAGTGGCAAAGCTTGTTGATGCCGGTAACTTCCAGTTGACAATGAATGTTTTCCTCAGGGAACAGATCTACTGTGTTTCTAATTTATCCGACTTTCTTGACGTGTGAACTGTCCAGGTTTTGCCTAACGACATGCTGGATTTTCTGGATGCACCTGTTCCTTATATAGTGAGTATATCCATGTCTTAGGATTTTTTTGTCTTCCATAATTGGCTCCAAAGTCCAAACAAATGTATAAGCAAAGAGATTCTGTTGGAAGTTAGATGAGGCTAATCTTGAAATGATTATACTTGAATGAGGGTTTGGTAGATGCTGTAGTCATCAGTGATGAATGTTTTCTTGACTATCTTGTTATATCATGTGCCATGATACCATTTTGCCAGCTCTTTCTTAGATATATTGCATTATTGAGAAATCATTCAATATGTTTTTCCTGTATTTAGTTGATTTCATCTGTGACAATGTATTGTTTCCTGCATATTCTCAAAATGTATCTATCTTTCTATGATAATGTGGTGTCTTATTTTTCGATAAATTTATTCTTAGGTCACTAGGGCAATTTCTGGTGCATGAACTTATATTATTTTTTCCCTTACCTTTGAGTAGGTAGGCGTGAAGAATAAGACCTCTGAGGTTCAGTCAAAGTTAACAAATGCCATCCTTGTAGACGCAAACAAGAACCAGGTTTGTGAACTGGTTATTTTTATTGCATGAGCTGAAAGTAACCATTTGCATGACTCTCCAGCAAACTTTCTTAGTTTTTGTTCTCACTTCATTACTGAGTACTGCATGTTCTTGTGAATTTTATTGTTGCTTGTTATTAAGTTTTCTAAGAGGAATATCTTTTTCCTGTGCATTACATTGAAAATCAGGTGAAGTCACCAACTTTACCACAACTTCCGCAGCAAAAGGAGTTGTACGCTCACTTAAGTCCTTACCATGCAAAGCTGGTGGGAGAAAGTTATCTGGCAAGGAAGAGGCCGGTTTATGAGTGCACAGATGTTCAGGTACTGCTGATTGTCTCATTGCTCCCCTTCCATCCCTTCATTTGTCCCTTGCCACTGGGGCAACCATGATTTAGTTTTGATAGTTACTTTTTTTTTTCTCTGTAAATAACATGGATAAAACATTCTAATTGTACATTTGACGTTTAATTATAGTCCGCGAGTTTGTTAACTTCTAATCTGCTGTACCATCAAGATGCAAAAGAAATCAAAGATGTGGAAGGACAAATGAATCTCACAAAAAAAGGGGGGGGGGGGAGATAAATGAGTCAAATTATGCCTGCAGTTGGAATTAGATATGTGAGAAATATAGGAAAACATATTATTGAATTGCATATTAACATTATTACATAGAAACCCTAGTTATAGATACTACAGTATAATCCTTACCAGTAGGATACTATATATTATTCCTATTTCTATTCTAACACTCCCCCTCAAGCTGATGCGTACAAATCATATGCACCTAGCTTGTTACAAATGTAATTAATATGAGGGCTGGTGACGAACTTGGTGAAAATATCTGCAAGCTGATCACTTGACTTCACAAAAGTTTCTAATAGTATCTTTTGTGAGTATCTTTTCTCTAACAAAGTGATAATCAATCTCAATATGCTTTGTCCTTTCATGAAGCACTAGATTTGATGCGATATAAAGGGCCGCTTGGTTATCACACATAAGTTCAATCATACCATTTTCGCCAAATTTCAGCTCTCTTAACAACTGCTTGATCCAAACTAGCTCACAAGTAGTTGCAGTCGTTGTTCGATATTCTGCTTCAGCACTAGATCGAGCAACTACACTTTGTGTCTTACTCTTCCACGAACCCAAATTACCTCTTACTAAAACACAATATCCGGATGTAAACGTCTATCAGAGAGTGATCCAGCCTAAGCAGTGTTTGTATATCCAGTGATACACTCATGGTCTTGATCCTCGAAAAGTAGTCCTTTACTAGGAGTTGACTTTATATACTACAAAATACGAGCAACTACATCCCAATGACTAGCACAAGGGTGTCATAAATTGACTTACAACATTCACAGCAAAAGAGATGTCAAGTCTAGTCACTATGAGATAATTCAACTTTTCAACCAGCCGTCTATACCTTTCAGGATTATTGAGTGGCTCCCTGTTCCAAAAGAAGTTTAATATTTGGATCCACTGGAGTATCATGGGTGTACATTTCATCATTCCTGTCTTCAAGAATGTCTTAAGGCATACTTGTGCCGAACAATACCGAATCTAGACTAAGCAACCCCAATACCTAGAAAATACTTCAGCTTGCTGAGATCTTTAGTCTGGAAATACTTAAAGAGATGTTGCTTCAAATTAGTGATACCATCTTGATCATTGCCAATGATAACAATATCATCAACATAAACAACCTAATAAATACACCGATTAGGTGCAGAATGCCAATAAAACATAGAGTGATCAGCCTCACTATGAGTCATGCCAAACTCTTGAATTACTGTGCTAAACTTTTCAAACCAGGCTTGTGGAGACTGTTTTAGATCATATAACGACTTATGCAATCGACATACAAGACTACTAGACTCGCTGAATAACAAAACTAGGTGGTTGCTCCATATAGACTTCTTTTGCAAGATCACCATGAAGAACAAACATTCTTAATATCCAACTGATGAAGAGGTCAATGATGAACGAAAACCATAGATAGAAAAACACGGAGGCTATTTTAGCCATGGGAGCGGAAGTATCACTATAATTGAGCCCAAATATTTGAGTATACCTTTTGGCAGCAAAGCGAGCCTTAAGCTGATCAACCTGATCGTCTGGACCAATTTTAACTGCATAAACCCAACCATAACCAACAGTTGTAGGAAGGGAGACAAACTCCTAAGTACCACTCATATGTAGAACAAACATCTCATCAATCATAGTGTACCTTCATCCAGAATGAAAGTACTTCACTTGTAGTCTTAGAAATGGAAATAGAAGACAAAGATTATGCAAAAGCATAATGTTGTGATGAGAGACGATTGTAACTTAAGAAAGTATAATCTAAGTTAACATTTCGAGTGGATCATATACCTTTTTGAAGTGCAATTAGTTGGCTAGGAGGAGGCTACTTGTGGAGGCATTTGCTTACTTGCCTGATACTGAAGAAACTCATCATATTCTGCTCGAGCAATATGAACATTATAGGATGATCAATTAGGCTAAGCAACAGGGTCATTAGGTTGAGCAACAAATGCTACTTGTAGAGATGTTTGCTTACTTGCGTTATTTCGAAGGGACTCATTATATTCCTTTATAGTAGTAGGACCATAATTGGGTGGTGGACCATGCTAAGTATGACATATGTCGTGGGTGTCCAAGCTTATGACAAATAATTACACATGGATCAAGATCTTCCAAAACGGCCTCCTCCTCGTCGATTCTCCATAATATATGTTTGTTTGTCGATAGTTTGAGATGCAAGAATAGAGGAGTCTATGGTGGGTGATGAAACTGCTTTATGACTGGGAGGCGTAGCAAGACGAAGTAGACAAGAGAATAATTCATCAATTGTAGGGACGGTAGGACTAGCTAAGATCTGATCACATACTTAATCATGTTCAGGAGGAAGTCCAACAAGTGAAGGACTTAAGAAACAACATTTGCTTGTCTCTTGTTTTTCCACATTTTTAGTGACTGGCATCAACGTTTCAAATTCCTCCATGACTGCCTGGACTTATCCCAAGTATGTAGACATATCCGATTCTTGTTTCTTTAAGTTAGTCATTCGAGATATCACATCATAAAATTAAGGTATGTCGTTAGTGTAAGAGTACGCGCCGTTTCCCAAATCGTATAACATGTCTGAAATGGGCGAAACAAGGGCATCAACTTGGAATCAATAGAGCGCCATAGGAGACTACATAATTAAGCATCTACTTTCTCCCATTGTGCTTTGGCTTTTGCATCTTCCTCATCAGTCTTTACTGTTTCATTTACCCCACACACATTATTCGCTAAGTGATCTTGAACACCTTGACCCTTGCACCATAACTCAACCGAAGAAACCCAAGCTAAATAGTTTGAACTTCCCATTAATGGTTCTGAAGTGATCATAAGGCTTGAATTTCCAATTCCCATATTTTTGAAACCAAAAATCACACCCAAAAGACATTGTTTGAAATTTGTCTTGAAAATAGCAACACTTGATTACAAAGATTTGGTTGTCGGAAAAATCCAAATTTTGCCGGGAACTTGCCGGATCTCTAATTCCAGAGATCAGATCAGGTCAAAAACTGTATGGATCTGGCTAGAAACCAATGCTTTGGTACCATGTGAGAATTATAGGAGAAAAAATATTATTGAATTACGCATTAACATTATTACATAGAGACCTATTTATAGATACTATAACACAATCCTTTATCAAGTAGGATACTATATATTATTCCTTTCTTTTTTTTATTTTGGGAAAAAAAAGGAACAGGAATAATATTATTCCTATTCCCATTCTAACAAGTAGGTTAGGTTAAATGTTGTGAGGTCTAGTTTGTCCTTTTTTTGAGCCTTACAAACTAGAACTCAACCTGTATATGTCTTTTCTTGATGAGGAGTGGTGTTTAGGTCAGATTGGATGCACCTCGACTGTTACACCAGGTACCTTATATCTATCTGCCTACCATGGCTTAGGAAAATGAGAAGAAATCATGTAGTTTTTTTGCTTCCGTGGGACTTGGACCTGAGACCTCCTAGTTCTCTTCGCTCTTTATTGACCACTAGGCCAGGCCCTTGGATGCAAGTATGTTGTCATCCTTATTGCAAGGATTCTCAATTTTCCGTTACTTTTGAGTGTTTAATCGCTTACTGTTATAAGCTCTATCCCTTTGGAAATGCTCATATTTCTTTCCTTCTGAACGTATAATCACTTATTTGGCTGTTTTAACCCTTGTCCCTTCTTCAGATGCTCATTCAGTCTTTATAGCTTATTGTTTCTCCTTTTGACCAAGCACCCAAAAAACGATTAGCCAGGATGGGTAAATTGTAAATAGGAGGTTCCTCCTCTAATGGAGTAAAAAAGGTACCATACTAAGGGTGAGCTTGGGATTCTTTATCCGTGTGCTTGTAGAATGTGGTATTCTGCATGGACAGAGGAAGCATGAATTGTTATCAGCAACATCCTAATTTTTTGGAGGTGGCCAGTGTTCCTTAATGCCGAAGAATACAACAGTGCTAATTATTAAAAAGAAAAAAATCTTGTTTTTGCAAGTCTGTTTGCAAAGTATGTAAACCCAATGAAGTCATAGCTCCACCAATGGACCATCTTGTTAATTGCATTTTGAATTGGTAGAAATGATTAGATTGGTGTAATGTTGAGACATGGTACATTTCATTTGTACTTGCATACCTGAATACTTTTTTTTTTTTTAAATATGGAACATTTAAAATGTACACTGAAGGTATATAGAATAGCTAGTGGAATTTATTGAAGATATTTGCTGGTTCTTTCTTTGTTACCTTCAGCTTCCCTACGGAGCATTTACTCTGGCCCCTTATGTATATATAACCTTTTGATTGAGTTCAAATAACCCGATGACCTATTTAGGATGGTTGACAATATTAGGTGGTGTGTTTGTGCATATTGTTTTCAAAATCTTGCAAATGAAATTTCAAACTGTGTTTGTTCAAGTTTTTTCCAAAAAAAAAAAAAAAGTTTTCTGAAAAAGTAATTTCAGGGTATTTTCTGAAAGAAAAAAAAAATCTTTTTCTATTTGCCAACACTCAACAAATCTTCAATTAAAAAAAAAGCGATTATCCAAACAGAGTCTCTCTACATACCTTTTTTTTTCAAATTTCTTTTCCCAAAAGTTGTTCAGGGCTTTTAATTAGTTCAGCTCTTCAGGACATCATTGTAGTTCTCTTGAAACTCTGGCATCACAGAGTTCATATTGCTGCCTGTGTTATTTTGGTCACTGGCTCTTCTTCCTGTGTGATATTTGTGACCTTATTAGGATACTAATTCGCCCAGAAAATAATTGTTCAATGTCATATCTTTGCAGTATGTTGTTATACTCTAGCTATCTAGTCAGTCTTTATTACTGTTTAACCATGCCATTATTTTTAGGTTGAGGCTGCAAAGTCTTTTCTGGCAGTGTTGCGGTCATACCTGGATTCACTTTGCTCGAACCTTCGTTCGCACACAATTACTAATGTCCAATCAAATGATGATAAGGTTTGTAGCTTCTCCTTGGAGCTTTGATTTTTTTTTTTTTTTGAGATAATCCTTTGAGCATTTGATTTTTGTGAGTACTTGTGTGAAAAAGCCTTGCAGAGTGACTGTACTTGCATCAATTTCGAAAGGTGTCTGTTAATTATTCAGAATCAGATCTTGTCTGGACTCTTTTGGCAGAACCTGTTCCAAATGGGGAATCATTGAAATTAGTATGCTTAACCTGCTGCAAACTGTATGTACTGGTTTATCCAATACGGAAGTTTGAAACAGTATTTGATATTTGAGCAATTTTACACAATAAGACCTGTACTTGAAGAAAAAGCAAGTTCTACTTGGGCAAACATCCATTTATGTTTCCACCCAAAGAAAAGTAGATGATGATAGTAGATTATTTAGAGCTGCTGGTGACGTCTGTAACTTTTAGGAACTTTTTATGTTGGGAAAGTGAATTCACAATTCATATGCAGTAAAGCTTGTTCCTGTCTGAGGCTGCTATCTCCTGAATTTATCACTCTAAATGCTTCAAATGTACTGATAACTGGAACTATTTTAGAATTATTTTTTGCTCAGTTTCTTTATGTGCATAAGTGGTATTAATATGAATACCAGATTTGAGGAAAACCTGTGAATCTATTTTTGTGTACATGAGAAATTACACTAGAGTATGTTAACCTGGAGGTACTATTTTATTAATAGTAGAGTTTATCATAAACACTTTGAAGGTGAAATTTGCATGTGTCAAAGAGTTACACACTGTCAGATTGTTAAAGGTAAGTTATCTGATCACTTCATTATTTTTTCTGCTTCACTTGGTGATGAATATAAGCGTCAGTTATTATGAAGTTTTGCATTATTGAAATCTCAGTCTTCATTCAATGTGAGTTCTTATGCTTTGATGTTAGACTAGTTTCAGTTCTTTTTCTTTTTACTGTAACAATATCCACAGTTGGACAAGCATCAACTTTGATGAAGAAATCCTTGTGTGTTTCATTCTTATCCTGATTGGTAAAGAGAAGATCTCTTAACTCAGAATCTTTTATTCTGTCCTTTGGTTATCAGGTATCTCTGCTCTTGAAGGAGAGCTTTATCGAGTCTTTCCCTGGCCGAGATCGGCCCTTTATGAAGGTGTACGCTTAAGCTTCCCCACTTTTTTCAGTTATCTAAAGCCTTAAAGCTTCACTATACTGCACCCTGCTAATGTCATTACTGAGCGTTGCAAACTGATCTGTGAGCTGGACTAGTTCATCTTAATGGTTTGATTGCAAAACTGAATCTGCACTTACAGAAGCTATACAAACATTTTGTTTTGTATTGTTTTTTATCCTTCATTTTATGGTAAAACCACCACTTTGGTTTTCCTTGTGCAAACACGAGAAACTTACTAATCTTTTGCTTGTTGCTCTTGGTGAAACAGCTTTTCTTGGACACACAACTCTTCTCTGTACATACAGATTTTGTACTCTCTTTCTTCCAGAAGGAATAGAGCCGCCATGAAAAGATCCAGTTCATGATGTAATAGTGGAACGCAAGTTCCTGCATTTGTAGCTTATAGTTTATTGCTAGAAGTCTAATATAAGGTAAGTTATGTATCATTCATAGAAGAAATCACTTGTACTGATTTCTAACATCAATCTGATGTGTTTAGTTCCCTTTTCCAAAATCCTTTCACAATTGTTCAACCCGGGCATACTAAGTAGCCAATGCAATGGGAGAGCATAAAGGAATGTAGGATAGAATCATAGAAAGTCGCTTTGAGTTTCATTCTTGTTTTTTTTGCATGGTGCCAAATCTTATAGTGAAAACACAACAGTTAGTTAACTCTTTCTTACCACCAAAGGTTGTGGTGGGTGGTAAGTATTCCTCTATTCTTAAGAGAGATCTCGAGTTTGAGATTGAGTTTGTTATTTCACGTGTGCCAAAATATGTCTACCCTCATGAGTTTTAGCAGTATTGTCGTTCAATTCCGTAATGGTATTGTTTCTCTCCAATTCCCCTGATTAATTTTTCCTCCACAACAATAAGGGGCTGAAATATCTGCTGCTACTACAATTCATGTTTCAAAACTACATAATGGTGTATCTTGACTATTTAAAGAATAGTGCAGATCTATGAATAGTTGATGTTGTGTGTCCTTAGATCCTAAATTATTAACGGAATAGGGTCAAGTGTACTTGGTACAAGAAATAGTTTATGAGTACTTGATATACTTTTGGTTTAAATCTGTTTTCTTCTACTATTGTTGGTTAAAATATACTAGTCTTATCATATTTTGGTACAAATTTTCCATTATTTTAATGAAAGGTGACACGACAAGTCATAAGCGGAAAGAAATGATCCACCTTCAAATTTAAATTTCTTTTTTTTTTTCCAAAACCCACTGGTTTAACCCATTCCTTTTGAGTGTGAGTTTTTCGTTCATATTACTTCTCATCTTAAATATGTACCTCCCAATATTTAAAGTTGTGGCAGAAATATCAAGGATGCTGATATGACAATGTTAATAACGGGGAAAAACAGTCAATTCTCAGATAAATTATCCGTCCTACATTGTCAAACCAGTCTTAAAGCTGATAGATGCCTTTTGGAAAATGGTAAATATATTTGTCACGATGCTTTTTGGCACAAGTTGTCGCAACTCTGCTTTTTGGGGTGTAATGAAAGGGGCTGGCAAGAGTGGATCAGCCGATTCATTTTATTTTTGTACTCAAAATGCCATCTAAAGTAAAATCACTAAGAAAGAGTCCAAAATCACTCTTTACAAAGTTTCACTTCCTAAGTTCTTTTCCTTGTGCAGTGATCCTGTCAAATTAACCGAAAGAGAAGTGTACTCCATGCTCCATCCACTCTTCATTTAATGTACTTCATACTCCATCCACTTTATATATGCACCAAGTGTTTTTTTTTGTCTTCCGTTGTTTATTCTTTCATTCAACGTCCAAATTTTTTCTTTCCCTCTAATTGCAGTCATATAATCTCACGGACAAGTATGTCTATGTTATTTTTAAGGGGAAAAGCAAGGTATATACTACGCAAGATTGTGCAAAAATGGTCATTGGCATTCACGGTAGCTTTGTACTAAAAATATGACAGTTATAATGATGTTGTTGAAGCATTAAAAGATTGAAATGTTCGAATAGATAAAGTGAAATTATTCGAGGAATGTCGAGGAATCATCATCAATACAATAGCAAATGAAAAGAAATTAGAGGCTAATGAGTACCATGTACATATGTTATCAATATTTTTGGCAGGGGTTCTAGTTAGAAAATTACTAAAAGATTAATTTGTAAAGTAAATAATTATGTCACTTTCTTTTTCCTGTTATTTATTTTGGTATGCTAATTTAGAATTTTGTTGTATGTGTATGTATTGGGCCTGATTTTGTTGAATTGAGCTTTTCTTTGAAAAATTATGTTAATTATAATTCTTTTACTTTTGGAAAAAATTACACAACTACACGGGTTATGTTCACAAATACCCCTGTTAGGGGATGATCTTGATAAAATGCCCCTAATAAGGGTGACTTTGCAAAAATACCCTCCATTCCTTTAAGAATATATTTTTGGACAAAATTGCCCCTCAGCTATAAGGTCCCATTATTTTACACCAGACCTGCCTTATAGACAAGAATTTCGTTATTTCACCTTCGTAGACCTGACTTATGGGCAAAGATTTACACTACTTTTTTTTTCTTTTTAATTTTTTATTCCTTTCATTTTTTTTGTTAGTATTTTGTTTTTTTCTTTATTTATTTCTTTTTCTCTTTTATTTTTTTCTTATGTTTATTTTTTATTTTTTAAATTATGGAAGTATAAATAATATTTATTTTATATATTCTATATTTATTTTAAATAAAATGATTTCTAAATTCAAGCCAAGATTCAAGA
>JBCEWC010009449.1:0-18723 GCA_038996855.1 Solanum aculeatissimum
AAATTGACTTTAAATGGTCAAACTTGTCACCAATTTTAATTTCTAAACTTATTTGTCACCCACCACTCAATTCTCTCTAGATACTCATATGGCCAAGTTAAATATTATGCCAAATGGCAAAATTGAAATTGTTTCCCATAAAGGAGCTTAATGTTTTCTAATTTTCTTAGAAACATGGAAGGAAAGGAGGAGAAAGTGCCCATTTTTTCCTGGTATATTAACAAAATAGAAATTTGAAAGGACATGGTATGAAAACATTCAGTTGGCTCATTTACAATATTCTTGGAAAGCAATTGATCAAAGTTTTGGAAGACAATTGGCCATTTAATCCTGTTCAAAATTTTCAAATAACTCTTTTTATCATTTGATGAACCTTTTCTTTCCCAATAACACACCGGCCTGTGTGATAACAACTTTCTGTTTTTCTTTTGGGACAGAGGAGTAAAATACAGCGTCAAGTCTGTGAGCCTGAATCTAAGCTAAGAATTTCATCAAGGTGATGAATAACACTGTAATACAATGTTTTTGTACCTCACCACTTTGCAACAGATGTCCTTCATTCCACTTTGAGAACAATCTTCATGAACTCATAGACAAAGTAGCTTATGGAGGCTGAAGGTAACACCTGAAGATTCAGAAAATGACAAGTGAGAATGGGGAAGTCTTGAAATTTCGAATATTCTGCAAGTCAATTGAACTGAAATATGATAATCTCTCTAGCTCTGAATGAAGTACTCTTACTGTTATTCAAAGAAAAAGCTACACATAGGGTCTGTATAATTAAATGAAGGGACCGGGTGAAAAGGAAGATAAAAGCAAGACATTAGAGACACAACCATCCTAGAATCTTGTTCTCTTAGTTTCTTGCTATCCATTTTCATAGATAATTTGTTCTTTCACGGAAAGGAGATGAGATTTTAAGCCTTAGATTTAATTAAATATAGCTAATTTGGTTCTAATTAACTAATACTATATTTAAGACCTCCATGCATATTGAGGATCACAACGGCTGGAAGTACATTGTATTCAGTTTCTGAGATAATTATCCTAAACGTAATGGCATAGCTACAAAGATACTCTTACCTGTAGTAAACTAGGGATTAGTCCTGCATATAGAGCTGGAACACCTCCATGTTCAACAATCTTCGCACATGTTCCCAAGGCACTCAGTTTAGATGCTCGGCCTTGTAATTGGAGTTGCCTTCTAATAACCTCAAATGGATAGGTTGCGGCTTCAGCACAAGCACCAGCAATGGCACCATGAAGTAAGGTCCTCATAGGTCCCAACTCAAGCTGGTCAAAAGCATTGAGCTCTGCTCCCTGTTGCTTCATATACTCTATTCTTTTTCTGCCTTCAGATGAATGCAAATAAGCTGATTTTAATATGTCATATACACCATAGAAAACAGCTGCTGCTGGGGCCATACTCAAAATGGAGGGTACCAGTCCCTTGTAAAGAGAGAAGAATCCTTCAGTTCTGATCACATGTTGGAAAGCTCCAACCACACCACCCAAGGCTTCTCCACCTTGTGCCACCAATTTCGTCCGTACCTGAAAGTCTTTAAATTATCAGGCAACATTGGAAATAACAAAGCAGAAGCCAGAGAAAAATCAACTTCCCCAAACTTTAGGAGGATAATCAATCTAATAAGGACATTTCCAAAAATAAAAAGGAAAAATCAATAATAAGGAGATCAGATAAAGTGGAAAGGAAAAATCAATAATAAGAACATCAGATGATGTGGATACGTTACAGTTTACACATTCATATCAATTAAAAACAAAAGATTGTTACACATTCTTACAAAAGAAAATGCAAACTACTTCAGCACAGCTACTTACAAATTCAAATCAGAGACGTAAAAACTATGTACTAAAACCAGGCCTTTGATGCTAATGGTTGACAGGATATCATTCCGTGCACAAATTCAAACATGCACTATATTATAACCTGAAAGATACGGGAGAAACTAGTTTGGTCCGTATTAACGATAACAGACATTGTCCAGTACCCATTTTGTTTTGCTGGTTCTCTGATGGAGCTAAAATTGCTCTCTTCTTCCATCTGTTTCCTTGTTTTTCGATTGGACAAAGTTTCTGTACTAAATCTTTCTTCTTTTTTTCTGATCAGTAGCTGCTGTAATAAATTTTATACATGGAATTTGCATCTTTACCCCAGCCATGTATGCCATCTTCAGTTGGGACCTTCTATTATTTGATTTAGAAAAAAAAAACTAAATCCTCAACTTCTCGACTGATCCAAAATGACATATTCTTAGTTTTATTTTATTCTGTATTCCAAAAGTTATTCCCATCTTTCAGCACCTTATGCATATCAACAAATAGCAAAAACAAAAAGGGATGTGCTTACTGATCTTCTAAGTCATGATTCACAATGATGTGCTTAATAGTGTGTGTTCTTGCTTGGGAGTTAGTTTGCTTGAGGACGAGGAAAGCTTTAAAGTTTGAGGAAGTTGATAAGAGTCTATTAATCATCAACCTCTTTGTCCACAACCCGACGCTTTCCCTCAAGCACTGTCCCACCTCCCCAATCATTTTTTTTAAATAAGGTCCCACCTCCCTGGTCCTTTCTGCCACTAGCTGGTTTTCCTTTCCCCTTGTCAGACCACTATCTCCTGGCACAACTCACCAAGAAATACTAGAAAAACAAAAACGGGTTTAGAGGCAAAACCTGCTTGAAAAATTAGAACTCATCAACAGATGAATCAAAAACAGCGTAACCACCGAATGTATCATGTTTTCATTCAGCAACTGAAAAATATACGAGAAATAGGACAGTTATGGATCAAAAATGAGATGGGTACATGATTATTGACACTTGAAGATAAGGGATCCAAAATATCAACCTACTTTCCATCAGTTACAAAACTAATTGTTTCACATAAAGAATTTCTTCTTTTTTTTTTTGGTTGCTCGATTTCTGATGTGAATCAAAGTCTCACAATAAGATATCTCCTTTCTACCAGACGAAACCTATTACAATGAATGACACAGATCAAACTGACAAGCAGCTAGAATTTTGCAAAACTTAAACCATGAGATTATGTGACAAAATGCCTCTTCTTTAATTCCACATGTTAATTTTATAATTTTACGCCTCTTTTTAGATTTCACTTGTACTTGCAGCCTTCCTTTTTGGATTGCTAGAGGGTGAGAAATTGTATTAAAGGAATGGAAGAACAACTAGCAACATAAAAGGGTGTTGACTAAAGACGAGCAAAGAGCACTCTTGTTTTCCTTTTCTCTTGCTATTTACAACAACAAAAACATGCCCAGTGGAATCCCACAAGTGGAGTCTTGGGAGGGTAGAATGTACGCAGACCTTACCACTACCTCATAGAGATAGAGAGACTGTTTCCGGAAAATAAGTAAAGAAAGAAAAAAATTACGTAGAAAAATGGTACTAGAAAAAGAAGTTCTTACAGTTCTGTCAATGGCTAAATCTAAATGTAAAAACTAATGCACTAAACAGTTTTATGTGTTTATACATGAAATAGATGGGCTTAGTTAAAGATTATAAATATCAAAATGATAAAAATGCCATTTTCTATATTTCATAACTCATGACTTACAGTGTCCAGTGGTAAACACATCACAGTAGCAGTCACTCCAGCTGCAGCACCAGCAATAAACCGCTCGGCATTAGTAGTTTCTTCATTTCCTGATAATCTGAGAAGTTGCTTTCTGTATGTGTCAAAAGCACAAAAATTAACTGCCTTAAAAGGAGCTGTACGAAGGATATTGACCAAGTTCCCTTTCCAAAAGCCTCTCAAGCCTTGAGTAACTGCAATTGTTTTGATGAGCTCTAACAGGTGCTTCTGTTCACCACGAACTATATATTCCAGCTTTAGTCTTTCAAGTGGAGCAACAACAGTTCTGCTAAAACAAGATTTATTCAAACAGAGTTGAAGCAAAAGATAATTGTAAGCAGAAACAAAGTTCAAGATCAATGTGAAGTTAATTACTTTAGACGAAGCTTTGAAAGCATGAGTTATCTCAAACTTAAAAATAGAAGGTATATAGAAGGATAAACTAGACTATCTTTTACCAATTTTATGAGAATATTAACAAATGTCAAATAATCAAATATGAAGAAGTTAACAGGTCTATTGAGTTAGTTTATACAATTAGTTGTCAACTCTAGCCATCACAATATCAGAGAGAACATGGAACAAAAAATGTGAACAGGGAATTGGAAGCATTTGGAGACTTGAAAAAAGAGTACAGAGACTAAAAAAGAATGAAGGGGTAAATTAACCAGGGATGGATGGACCAGCCCTTATTCCAAAAAGAAAATGAATGGACCAACCCTCTCTCTCCTCAAGATAAAGCTCCAAATGGATTCAGAATAACAACCATTTCCGGAATTTCATCTTGGTGCAAATTGCAGAAAACTGCTAAAGATGATTAAGGCAATTTGTAAGGATATTTACTTACTAAAAGGAGGGAAATATCGTCAACTGAATACAAAGTTTAACTTCTTTGTATTCAGAAACAGTATGATTAAGAATAATATAAAAACTTGAGCATAAGGAATATCCAGAGGCTTAATCCAAATTAAAGGATTTTATTGGAAATATTCAGATCATAATTGTTTTAGATCAAAACGTGATGTTCCTCTTTTTAACTTGGATGTATTATTTGACCTTTCAAAAAGATTTAAAAACCCCTCTCCTTTCCTCCATCAAAATAAAAAATAGGAAATAACACTAAACAACAATAATTTTAAAAGGTCATAGCATTGTAGAAATATGCATTACTTTATGAGTAAGAGGTCGAACTTTTTGGGTAAAAGCTTATTTCTGACTCATTTCTATGTCGGAATGGAGTGTAGAAAGTGTGAAAGAAAAAATATGATGCTTTTCGTTTAAGAAGATGAATATCGAGTTGACAAGATCCTAAAAAAACACAATATTCATCAAAATGGAGAGTAACTGAAAAGTGAGACAAAGGTCTAACATTTGGATGGCCATGCATGCCTTAAAAACATTGATTTATGACAACAGAAAATAGGCCCTTGATTTTGAAAAGAAGCCCAAGACAAGGCCAAGATAGCCTAGTAAAAAGGCCCACTACCTCAATGAGGTTGGGGTTTCGAATCACCGAGGGAACAAAAGAGGGGAAGGACCACCATTTGCTCCTGGCTAGAGGAGCTTAAGTGGTGGGATTTACCATATCCAAAAAGGAATGTAAGCCCAGACACCACACCATAACCTAAGGCTTCATTCAACATTTTTACCTTAAAACAACAAAAACGCATAACTAGACCCATGAAACTTTCATTCGCAACAGCAACAAAGTGCCATCGGATTATCTGAAGCAAATATGCCCACATTGTGACTTGTTTGACATTGCCCCCTGATCTTTTTACTGTCATTAATCTCTCTTGAATACCCATTACAGCTTCTTACCTCAAAGCAGAAGAATATCAGGATAAATCTCCAACCAAGACTCATCCATTTCCCAGCACTTATACATGTGGACAATAATTTTTTTTTATTTTATTTGCATCGGGTGTCCGAATCTCTTAGAGCTCCGACGAATCCCGGGGGTGCACAGGCCCTCGGCAAAGAGTTTCCCGCAAGTGCACCACGGTTAATTCAGGTTTTACTCAGTCTGATGGCCCTCAGAAATTGTTTGCACCTAGTGGGTTTCGAACTTGAGACCTTGACAGGGAGCAAACCCCAAGGCTCAAGTCAATTGCCACCAGGGCAACCCATGAGGGTTACATGTGGACAATAATTTACGGAAACCATCCCCTTTCATGGCATTTTTCTGCAAATTCACAGTTTATCCATACCCTATTTTGAAAATTCAGGCCTCTCTGTGTTCTTGTTTTTCTGTTAAATGGAAATTGATCCCCTTTCTCCCTCATATTCACAGCTTTTTGCTATCATATATCTGGAACTTCATGGCACATTCCTTGTTTCTAAGATTTCCATCTATCAAATGCAAGTAAAGATATGGTGGTGTTGTAGGTAGGGACAACTGGGAAGGTTTGGAAGCCTTCACAGTCAACCAAGACCAAGAGAGACAGCCGACTGCCATTAAAACAAATAAGCCAAGTTTATACATTCTTTTACATTAATATGGTTGTGAAAATCTTAAAATTTGCTTTTTCGGTTCATGCCTAGTTTTTCTGTACTTATTAATGAGGCCAAAAGATATGAATGCATAACATCCCGTTACACCCCAGGGAAAACCTCCAAAGTGCCACTTAAAAGTTACCAGCAAGAAAAGACAAGAAAATGAAATCCTAAGTGGGTCAAATAATGCCCTCGGGCATTTTAAATTTTTTCCTTATATTTTGTTAAAAGAACACACCATCTAGCTCAAAGGCAGTATAGGAAATTTCCTACCACAGTTTAAGTATTTACATAGGATATCAAGCGCAAGGAAGCAATAAAAAAAGTCAGTTATGTAATTTTCCTCCAGGCTATGATGAAAATCCACTCTGTTAAATAGAAGATTGACAAGTTAAACTCTGTTGTATCGCATCTTGTTTCTTATCTCCGCCTCCTACAAAGTATTTGCCATTGTTCTGCCAACTATACCCCAAGCAATTATGGAGTTACTCAATATAATAGAAAGTTATGCATACTGCAACGACGAGCACCAAGAGTAATTGATCATCAATCAACTACGCATAACCAACCAGTTAGGTCGGCTATATATATCCTGTACATCCATTCCATTATATTCAGATTCATCTCGTTCCAATAAGAACTAGTATAATTAATTTGTCTTTGGAATTCTCTAAAACAACTTGAAATATCACATTAATTCCTTCACAAACAATTGTCTAACCAAAAGGCTCCCAGCAAACATCAGACCTAATTTCAGTGAAATAACAACTAAGCTTAATTTTTTAATTAGTTTGAATGCCTAAAACCATGAGTTAGATTATGTCAAAGTGTCAAAGTTGAGGTGTTAAACTGCTTGAGATTTTGAGTTCTAATTTTCTTCAAAGCAGCGGAACTCTATATATAGTTACTTGGCCCCTTCATTATCAAGAAAATAACTACTTCTCCCCTTATATAAATACTTCACAACTTGTAAGTTGTGACTGTTACATTCGATTTGTAATCTCTAACTGTGGGTTTCCTTGTGTTATGCCACTCCACTCAAAAGAAGAAAAAGTCCTCTCTAAGACTAAGAAAGAAATTATGATGACCCAACGATCTATACAGATAAGAATGACATCAATTAACAAAAACCATAAGCTGCAGTAGTTTTTTTTCCTTCAATCCCAAACTTGGCAGAGGCAAATTATTCCAGCGTCACAAAGAAGATAATGATGTATTGAAAACCCTCTCCTTTACATGAAGTAGCTTCCTCTTTTCCCTTATCCCTCCTCTATATCTCATCTCAAGCCAAATGGCATTTACAACATTTGAACGCAAAGTAATACACCTAATATTGGGCTATCAACAACAAATTTCCAATAACTAATTTGAAATTTAGAGTAAGCTCAAACTCCTTCAAGTGTACAACAACAACATACTCAGTGTAATAGCAGACCTTAACCTACCTCCTGGAGATAGAGAGAGGTGGTTTCCAAAAGACGCTCGCTCAAGTGCAATAAATCAAGTATTTACAAAAAGAGAACACGACAATGAAGAAATCTATAACACTGATACGGGAGAAAACCACTAACCTTGAAACCATGGCAGCAACTGCTCCTGCCCACAAATGTTTGCTAGTGTTCACTGCACCACGTCGCCGTAACCCAATATTTCGCTTCCTCACATCCCCATTGCCGTCACTAGACTCCTCCACCTTTGAACTCTCATCTCCATTACTCAACAAACATTCACTGGAATTCCCAACAACCCCAGTACTCTTCTTGACTGACAAACTCAAACACAAGAATTTACCCCCAAAACCGGCACGAACACTCTTTTTTTCTCGCCGGGAAATTGATCTACCGGGACGACAAATGGGAGAATGTAACTCACTGGAATCATCAATTGATGATACTTTTAGAAAATTAGTTGTAATCGAAGAAGGATTCAATGGTTCAAGAAATAATCCACCAGAAAACAAAAATGTATCTGGATTTTCTAGGAGTGATTGACTTTCTAAGTGTTTAAACCAAACAGTATGAACTCCAGTCATGCTAAATTCTACGGTAAGGTGGAGATAAGAAGAATTTTGTTGAAATTCGTTGACATTCAATGGGTAAAATGGAAGGGGAAATGGCAGTCCCGCACTGAGCGGCTTCAGCCTCTTGTTGATTAGTCTCTCTTTCAAAAAAAAGAATTGACGTGTTTTGCATTTTTATCTGTTTCCAAAAAGAAATGTATCTTTTTTTTAATATTCTAATATTTTAAAAAGACTTTTAACATATAAATATATTTTTTTAACTCAAAGACGATAAAATTAAAAAAAATATTTTTTACCTTTTAAATTTCTACATCAAATTAAATTAAATTATTTTTTATACACGGAATATACTTTTTGTGTGGTATCAAAAATATGTCATTATTATTGAGTGCAGGCCCTATATTCTCAGTTGAACAGCTAAAATCTACACCAAGAACTGCAGGGGAGTACAAACACTCAACTATTCCTAATTAAAAATTTCAAGTTTAAAGCTTAATTAAAAATTATATTTTTAATGTAAATTTTTTTTATATGAATTCTAATTTAATTAAATTACGATACAAATATTAAATAAAAACAAACAAATAAAATTTACTGTAAGATCCAAAATACTATAATTTAAGATGCCAAGATTACCACAATTTAGCATCTTTGGAAACTCATCTCATAATTAAATTTTGATATTAATAATTTATAAAGATTTATTTGTTTTTCATAACGTAAGTATATAATGTAATTCAAAACTAAAAGTTGATTGACAAAAGATAAATATAAATATACTTATAGTATTTAAGAACTTGAAGAAGAAATTATAAATATCTATATTAAAATGAAATTATATATAAGAATAGAGGTATTAAATGTATGCGATGTAACCCGGGTAAAATGGAAAATGCATGAGATAAAGAAAAGTTTTGATTATTGTTCAAAATTGAGAAAGAAATTTAATTTTTAAAGAAAAATTGAGAGGGTAAAAAAAATAAATTCACCCTTTAAATTACATATTTGTATCGTATTTCTTTTCCTAAGTATTTGATGAACTTGTGCCAATGAATCCGAAATTTTATTTGAATTAGCTCATTTTCACTTGTATTGTCAAGTTAATTTGTTTTATATCGAGAGCTCCATGGCACAATTAAGCAAAGCACCACCTTTATTATGGTAGGATTTTTATTTTTTAGACATGCAAATATTATCACTAGAAAAAGTTGAAAAGAAAACTACAATATCAAACTATATAGAAAATGTTCCTTAGCTTCTTTTTTTTTCTTCTGCTTTCCCTTCTCATACTTTACAAAAATCACTTTACTACCCCAATAAAAAATGTGAAAAAAGATTTCAAAATAAAAAAAGATAATTACATTACATGGCCATTTGGCCAAAAAAATAATTTATTCATCGTATAAACATGTATATTCAGTGTATATTTCATATATAATCAAGAATATTAAGTGTATCATAATGCATATTTAGTGTATAACTCAGGTACAAGTAATTTATATTGTATAGTTAGTGTATATTTTCTATAGTTTTTGACAAACTATTATGTATGTTTTCTGAGATTTTTTGTTATTTTTAGATAAATAAAATATGACTATATTTATTATGTGTTTGAAAATATCTTCAGCTCACTGACCTATAAATACCGCATTTCATTGGCGCCATTACATTTCGAAAGTCATTCTCTCAGACTCTACGTTCAACTGAGAGAATTGCAGAAGAGGATCGCCTCGAGATTCCTTTTCTGGAATTTTCTTCTCCGATTCAACACGAACACTAAAAGCTAAGTTCACACAGCCAATCGCTTTGATTTTTCGGTTTCTAGGGTTAACATCATTGGTTTGTGATCGACAAGGCCACAAAAAATTAATAACGTCGAAGGATTCCTACTTAGTGTATGTAGGGGAATTCGGAAAGTATTTGAGTTTGATTCGAAAATGAGCAAACTTTTAGGATTATCAGGCATGAAAGGTCTTGATCACTTCAAATCGCTTTCGGGATCTGGTGTAGGAGCTGCGAAAACGATGTCGATACCTACGCGCATGTCTTCGGACATGGTTTCTACTGGAAGTTTTGCGAATTTGAAGCTAACAGCAGGTAGCTAGTATTTTGATGTATTAGCTTTCTAAATTTTCTGAAGAAATGGATACATTTTCTTAAAATTGCTCATGTTTTTTCTATTCGTTGCCAGAGAAATTGGTGAAGGAGCAAGCTTCTGCTAAAGTTGATCTGCAATTGGCGGTAAATTGGTTAAAGTTGAACAACAATGCTTGGTTTTGTGTTTGTGTGTATGTGATTGCGTTTGCTTGTATCTTTCTATGTTTTTCCTACTCTGTGCATGTGTCACAGATTCAGCTATCAGGTGTTTAAACATAACTCAAAGACCTATATATGCTCATACAGCTGCAACTATTAGGTTTAACGTTTAAATTTGAACTTAAGAATTAGTAATTTGATTCTAACTATGTGCCATCATAGTACAGAGCTCTAAATTGAAGAAGTTGACTGAAGATGTTCATATGCTAGAAGAAAAGTTGCAAAATGCATACAATGAAAATGCTAAGTTGAAAGTGAAGCAGAAAGAAGACGAGAAGCTATGGAAAGGACTGGAATCTAAATTTTCTTCAACAAAGACCTTGTGTGATCAGCTAACTGAAACTTTACAGCACGTAGCTGGTGTGGTTCAGGATGGTATGTAGGCTGATCTTCCTTTGAAGAATTTCCAGATGCAAAGCAGATGGAACAATTCTTTCTAGTGTTTTAATATTATTTTTCTGATTGTGCACTTGACTCTACAGCTGAGAAAGACAAGGCATCTTTTGAAGATAGACAATCTGCAACTTCTGTTGTTATTGATAACTTGCAGGACAACATGAAATCCCTCTCTTTGAAGTTGGAATCCTCTGAAGAAACTGTTAGAAATTGTAAGTTAATAAATACTTTATTGTGCAAATATTTTATCCTCAATTGAGAAATTCTAAGTAGTCAGAATCATATCTGCTGCTGAATAACTAGAGATTTATGCTTCTTAGATACTAATGATTATAGTGCCTGTTTTTGGATTGTCACTGAAGGTAAAAGGGAGCTGACTGAACTTGGTATCGAGAAAGAGAAATTGGAGAACTGTTTCATGCTTGAACAGAGAAAATGTATCAGTGTAATTGAGGAGAAAGGTAAATAGCTATTATCTAAGAGCTTTTATGCTTGTGCCTAAACTTTCCAGAAATAGCAGATGTTGAATAAAAGATGGTCCAACTGTCTGCATCTGTAAGCTAATCCCCTCTTCTTTTTTATTTATTTTTCTTTTAGTTCTGTTGTCTATCAATTGCCAGTGCCCTTTGATTGGATTTAATATGGCCTTCACTGAAAAAAACTACTCAAGCAGCTCAAGTTCTATTTCACTTTTATTACATGGTCGATTTGTTTGTGAACAATCTATGCCTGACTACTCTGTAGCTATACAAATGCCCATAGTTTCTCCTTTTTGAACCAAGTGGGCTGAAATTCAGGTCTTTTTTGAGAATATTACTGTTGAACTCCACATCGTTTGTGGGATGGACACTTGGGCATCCTCATCTCACGAGCTAGCTTTTCTGGTTGAGTTACGCCCAAAGTTCTTTTTCTTACCATGGCATCAGAGCAGGCAAAGGTCTTGGATTTGAGCGCTGCTCCCCTTATTTTTTTTATAAAATTTCACATGCTTAGCTCATGAAAAGTAATCAGTCCCGCACGCGAAGGGGCATGTTGAAGAGATAACTAAGTAAATCTAAGTGTGCTCTGTCAGACAACTTAAACATTTAGATGAGATGGGCACACACTTCACCAATAAGTAACATCTCTCTTTTATGTTACACTTCTACTGAAACTGTTCACAGTGTTGGGAAACAGTTCATTTGACAATTCAGTTGTTGTCATCTGTCTTATTCTTCTCTATACATTGGACTTCATACTGTGTGCTTTAAGATTCTTTTAACAATAAGACTTTCAGAGTCGTAGTTTCTCCAAAAAAGATGTTAGCTCTTAAGGAGCATTTACCTTGTTAATCAGAAAGGGAAAGTTTTCTTGTTATGCTTCATTCTGTCTCATAAATGTTCTGCTGTTGACATAGATCTAAACATCGCTATTCTTGTGATGATTTTATCTCTTGGTAACTTTCTCAGTTCTAAATACTTTTCTCCCTTTATTTACTTTTTTCTTTATTTTATCTTTTGTAAGATGCCATGATCAAGGAGTTTGAAGCTACTGTGGCAGATAATGGACTTGCAGTGGAGAAATTGAAGTCTAAGTTGGAAGAATTACATCTTGAATCAAGATTAAAAGAAGATGAACTGGAGGACTTGAGAACTGTCAAAAAGAATTTGGAGACAGAAAAGAGTGATCTTGTATCTAAAAATACTGAATTTGCTGAACGATTAGATATATCACTTCAGGAGATAAAGAACCTTAATGAGTTTGTGAATGAAATGGTGATGAAACTTACTGATTTGGATAGTCAAAGTCTTGTCTTCGCGGAGAAGATTATTCAGCTTAATGCTTTATTTGACTCTGGTTTTGAAATGATGAGAGAGAAGGGGGAACTTGCTGCTCGGCATGCTCAACAAAAGTTTGGCAAGCTCCAGGATCAATATACAAGCATTACATCAGAGAAAAATGATCTACAGTTAGCTAACAATGACTTGAAGGATAAGGTTGCTGCACTTCAGGAAGAGAAAGAACATGCAATGGTGCAGCACTCTGAAGAATCCCGTGTAGCAGAAAATCATATTACAAAATTAGTGTCTGAAGTAGAATCGCTTCTTTCGAAGAAGATGGAGATGGAACTGCAGATTAGCAAGCTGAAGGAGAATATTGTCACTCTATCAGATAATTCAAAACTATCGGAGAATGAAATGGTTAATTCTTCTCACAAGATTTTGCCTAGTAGCAATGTCTGATTAAGCATAACAAGCTCAATTTTCATATCTTGCAGCAAAATTTATCATTGAAACTCTCCGAGATGGAAACAGAGAACAAAGACCATGTTGGAAAGCTTCAATCAGAGATGCAGAAAAAGGAAGATGAAATTCATCTTTTTCGCAAGGAAATTGACCACTACACAGAATCAGTGGATTCACTGAAGAAGCATGTTACAGAGATTGACAATAAATTGGAGGAGAAAGATCGGCTTGTTCAGGAACTTCACGGCAGGGAGAAACAATTGGAAGCTGAGAAAGAAAAGGTTTTTCTATGGATACTTTTAGTTCTACAAACTCTATTATAACCAATAGAATGTGCTCAAATGACAAGTGTTTTGCACCTTGTTGCAGATTCAGGCGTCTTTTCTTGCTGCTGAAAGCAAGCTCGCTGAATCTAAAAAGCAGTATGATCAGATGTTAGAAAGCAAACAGCTAGAACTTTCAAGGCATTTAAAGGAATTATCTCAGAAAAATGATCAGGTTAACCTTAACTTGTTTTTTCTGTTGTTTTCTCTGTACTTGTTTGCTCCTATCCTATAAGTTGCACTCATAAGATCTTTCTCAGGCCATCAGTGACATCCGGAGGAGGTACGACTTGGAGAAGTTGGCAAGTGTCAATCAAGAGAAGGAGAAGGTAGCTACTAATTCTTTTGTTAAATGACATTTGAATGGAAAAGTGTTGTTTGCCTTTCGCTTTATTTATTAATCTTCAGGCTGAAAAAATTGTTGCGGAGATGGAAAGGAATTGTGAGTTAAAGCTGTCAGAATGCAGAGAAGAATCTAAGAAGAACTTGAAGTGTGTACAGGAAGAACATGCTAAGTTGGTATGTGTGGGAAAGGATGCACAATTACTGTTTACTTCTTTAAGGTCATGAAATCTTCTATATTTTCTTATGAATTCCAAATTTGACAGTCTGATGATTCTGGTTATGCACACAGTTCAGTCTTTTCTTTGTGTATTCTAGTTTGTCAGATATAAGTGTTGCATTGAAGTTCATTATTCTTTCATGATTCTCTTAGTAGTTAAGATTGTAGGGAAACTCTTGAGAACAATGATCTTTATCTAAAAGTTTTGTGATCATTTATTTGAATTGTTGAATTTCTCGTGATTCTCTGGAAAAATGACTTGGAATCTTGCTTAGATCCTTTTAGAAACAGCTTTTCAGGGCTTAAAATGATGTTTAAGACTCTAACATGATTTTTTAAGTTGTTTGTACTAGAATTATGATTGTGAGCGAGCAACTTGAATGTGATTTTTTCACGTGTTTGTTGTAGTTACCTTCTTCAAGGCAGATTTTACCAAAATTGAACTCTATTTTATTTCCTATGTAACCATTTCTCATGCTATAGAATGTGAAATATCTATAGAGTACGTTGGATATGATTAACTTGCAATCAGTCAGTAGGATCAGATAACAAATACAAAAATCATTATACTAATCCCATAGTCACATCTAATGGATTCCATTTTGCCCATCATATATCCGGATGTGCAGTTAGGCCAAGTATGCTGCGTAAGAAACATAAAATCTTCTGTTTTCTTTACTATATAATTCAGATGAAGGCCAATATTTCTTGGGCTTCAAAGACAGAAAGTTGTGATTATGTTGAAAACAGACTTCATTTAGCCTATAGCTGAAGCATTTTGATGCAGGTATGTCTTATTCAGCAAGAGCACAGCAAGAAGGAAATGAGTCTTGTTGCCAGTCACAGTGAAGAGCTAAAACGTTCCCGTGTTCAGTATGAAAATGAATTGAGAGAGGTAAATTGTTCTAAGCTTAGGTTTTGTGTCTTAGCTAATTATTCTGCGTGTATATTGCCTTAGTCTCTGATGTGTGATGATTATCTCAGAAAACTGATTCAATGAAGAATGAACATGAAGCTCAGTTAAGAGCTCTGAGAGTTGAGCATGAGGATGACTGCAGAAGACTGCAGGAGGAGTTGTATATGCAGAAGTCTAAAGTATGTTCTTATTGATTTTTCTGGCTTTGAGTTTTTGTCTTACTGTATTCATGTATCATCTCAGGAGGAGAAACAGAGGGCTCTGTTGCAGTTGCAGTGGAAAGTAATGGGAGATAATCCAGAAGAGGAAGAAGTGACTTCAAAGAAGGTTTGACTCTTTATTCATTAGATAAGACTTATCGTTGCCCATCTTTTACCCAATTGCTATCTGCAATCACTTCGTAGTTTAGTGCTTCCTTTCTGATTCAAAAGATACTTCAAGAGGATTCAAATTTGATTATCAAAGTTTATTGTGTTATAACAAATGAGCTATCTAATTGTCAGTTATCTAACCATATTAGCTATACAAAGTCATTGCAGTTGAAACACTAGCATATATATCGGCTGATTGATCAGCTTTTTAATTTATGTATACAAATAAATTATGTTTTCTCCCATATTAGGCAACACTTTTTGTTTTTCATAAGGCAAGGTAAACCCATATTTAGGTAACACTACAACTACAGAAATTAATTTGTGTTTACTGGTTGAACCTTGTATCTTCTAATCAGTATTATGCTGATCACCTAGTGTAGCTACATGTTTTATTTGTCTTTCTGTGATTTGTTGGATATGACTGGCTCCCACATGAGAACAACTAAAAAAGACTCCAAAAATTGACCTATGATAGAGATTTTTATAACTTGTTATGTTTCTGATCTGAATTGAAAAGAGATGTGGAAGGATCAATTTGGTTGCTACTTGAGGGAATTCTGAACACTTAAAATACAACTCAATTTGGATAATAAAAATCTAACATCAACCATCATTGCTGAAAATTTGTGAAATTTGCAGAACTACTCTTGCTCGGTGACAAAAAGAAATCAACCTGATAGTGGCAAACCACCTGTGAGAACTGAAGCTAAGGATATGGTAAACATGCAAAGCAACGGATCATTCTGATTTTCTTAACTAGCATGCTGATCTTAGCTTATGTTTCAATATTTTGGTAGGATTCACATTATCTGGTTGGAAGTCAAACACCCGTATCAAATTTGTTGAGGAGAGTTGAGCAGGTGAATACAGGAAGTCTGTCCCACCGTAGCAGGAAGGTTAGTGGTTAACTGCAGTTATCAGTAACCCAATGAGTTCAGCTTAATTAGCTTTCCGCAAAATTAGTTTGAGAGAAAGTAACGGTTAGTTGTTTGGTAGAGTGCATTGGCAAAAATAGTGCGTGCATCAACTCTTTGCATTAGTAGTACTTTGTTTGGTATACTTTTTCATACTATGCATTACTAATTAATACTTTTTCATATTTTGTATAACTAATGCAAGCATTAATTTATCCATTCTATTGTGAATTAAGGTGTGCATTACTAATTGCATGGATTTTTAGGTATTAGTAATCCAATGCTTTTAATGCATGCATTAGGCCCTTAAAAAAAATTCACATCTTTTCCACCATAATTGTGGAGGGTATATTTGTAAATGAAAATTTTTATGCAATGCATGCTATGTTTAATGCATCACCAAATAATGCATAAAAATATTTTATGTATAATTAATGCAAGCATAACTAATAGATGCATTACTAATGCAAGCATTATAAATACACTTTATTTAGCATTATTTTTATAGAGTCTACCAAACAACCCCTTAGTTCTGTAGAATGAGTTAGCTGATACTTTATCACGTAGCATGCTCTTTTGTGGATTCATTTTGCATTAGATAATAATAAGTATCTAGCATGTGGCTACACTCTGATTTCATCTCCTTCGGTGGAGATACCTTTTTAATATCTGGATGGTTAACTCAGCATTTAGCCTTATTAATTTATATTGACACACCTGAATTCGTCTGCATGTCCTATCTCACTGTTTTTCCTCACTTTGTAAATTCCAGGTGACTCATCATGAGTATGAAGTTGAAACCACACTTGGAAGAACAATCACAAAACGAAGAAAAACAAAAAGCACAGTCATGTTTGATGTATGTAAAATTGAATTCTTAACAGCATTGCTGGCCGTCACTACCTGATTCCAGCATGTCTATTACTAAACTGCTGGCCCGCCAATGTGTATGATGAGTCTAACTTCTATATTATACTGTATTATGAAAGGATCCATCAAAGCAAAAGAAGAAAAGGACACCAAAGGTGAAGACTCCCAAAGAGATTATAAAGACTCCCAAAGAGATTATCGGGGTAAGTCTCATTCATTTACCTGCTCTCTCTTCACTTGCCATCTTTACCAGATTCCAGTATATCAAAATTACCACCTGTTGTTATCCGTCTAAGCGAATGTTTAGATAAGCTTAGCTTTATATTTGCTGTATTATGAAAAGGTTTATCAAAGCACGATAGAAAAGAGACCAAAATCAAGATCCCCAGAGACTTTATCAAGATATGAACCACTATTTGACCCTGTTGTGTTTTCACTTTTCATTCATGGTCCGTCAGGCCTTAATGTAATAAAACATTACATCTCCTTAATTGGTGCCTTGAAAGCTTAACTAGCTAAAAGAGTAACAAGATACAGACAAATCTCCATACTTAAGGTCAACTTGTGGTAACATCCATTGCTTAATTTTGAATGCAGGGCATTAAAAGAGGTCAAGCAAAACCTGCAAACATAGGTGATTTGTTCTCGGAAGGATCTCTGAATCCATATGCTGATGATCCCTATGCATTTGATTAAGAGGTACTATTAATCATTCCGATTGCAGAAACCTGAGAAATAATTTTTTTTTTATCTCTTCTTGTCATGCCGTGCTGTACACTATCAATCAGATCCTAGTGCATTCAATAATTTGTCTATCTAATGACACAGCCACCGAGAGAAACACAGATGTTTGAGCTAAGATTTTTTTCACTTGTTAGAAGAAAGAATTAAGTTTTATTTTGTTCTTGATTGCAGAAGACCTTTGAGAAATAATAATATACCTTCTTCCTGCGTTCAGCCTATGCTGCATTGAATAAGCTTCCTCATCCCCCACCCCACACACACTCAAAATATACGGCTATCGATTGAATGGCCACAGCTTTCAGCAGACATTTCTTATGACTTGATTAAAGAGTAATTAATTTTATGTGCTTTTGCAGCTTTATCAGGAGTGTTGCGCATTACATCCTTGTTTAGTTTTCTTGTTTTTTTCTTGTTTCTGGTGTTGGGTCCCCGCATTGTCATTTCGGATTCATGCCGTGTAGACCCCATTTGGAGGGAAGCACTCCTTACCAAGGATTTTTTCATATACAGCTTGGATCCTTGGTTAAGGGAGGAGCAATCCATTTAGTGCACCACATAATTTGGTGGTAGCTTTCTTGCTTTTATCTGTGCCCTTCCCATGTTGATAATATTATATGGCAAAACTCTTAGGGGTCGTTTGGTACAAAAATGAATAACGCAGGTATTAGTAATGCAGGGATTACTATTGCATGGATTAGTAACGCATGGATTATTTTTTTATCAAGTATTTGGTACATTGCTTCCTATCTAATCTTGTGCTTGGTTTAAAACTCTACAAAAAGCTTTTTTCCAATTATACCCTTGAATTATTATGAAAATTTCTATATATTTCATGTAATTAGATCAAAATAAAAAAAATTCGTGGCTTTTAACTAGTTAGGAGAATAATAATTTTATCATCATATTTGTTATTTTTCTCACTTGAATTATTTGAGAATAAATAATTGTGATCTTAA
>JBCEWC010009450.1:0-18723 GCA_038996855.1 Solanum aculeatissimum
GTTCGGCCAGCGAATCGATAGTCGACTGGCTCGGGTTCGGGCCGGCTCATTAATAGGATTAAGACCGATTTGGACTCGGGTAGGCCCGCGCATCGGGTTTCAAGACGTCCGAACTGGGCCTGGCCCATTAATCGGGTTACCAGGTGATGGTGTTTGGTTCAGCCCGCGAATATCAATTCGACCATCTCGGGCTGGGGCCTACCCATTAATAGGGTTAAGACCGGTTGAAACTCGAGTAGGCTCCGCATCGGGTTTCGAGTCGTCCGGACTTAGCCTGACCCATTAATCGAGTTTCCAAGTGATCGTGTTCGGTATGACCTGCGAATCGAGATTCGACCGTCTCGAGCTCGGGCTGGCCCATTAATAGGGTTAAGACCGGTTCAGACTCGGGTAGGCCCGCGCATCGGGTTGCTAGACGTCCGGACTCGACCCGACCCATTAATCGTGTTTCTAGGTGATCGTGTTCGGTTTGGCCCACGAATCGAGATTCGACCATCTCGGGGTCGGGCTGGCCCATTAATAGGGTTAAGACTGATTCGTACTGTTTGGTTCTGCCCGCGAATTGAGATTCGACCGTCTAGGGCTCGGGCCGGCTCATTAATAGGGTTAAGACCGATTCGAACTCGGATAGGCCTGCGCATCAGTTTTTGAGCCGTCCTAACTCGTCCCAAACCATTAATCGGGTTTCCAGGTGATCGTATTTGGTTCGGCCCGCGAATCGAGATTCAACCATATCGGGATCGGGCTAGGGCCAGCCCATTAATAGGGTTACGATCGGTTCGGACTCGGGTAGACCCGTGCATCGGGTTTCAAGCCATTCGGACTCTGCCCAACCCATTAAACGAGTTTCCTGGTGATCGTGTTCAGTTCGGCCCACGAATTGAGATTCGACCGTCTTAAGCTCTGGCCGGCCCGTTAATAGGGTTAAGATTGGTTCAGTCTCGGGTAGGTCCGCGTATCGAGTTTCGAGCTATCTAGACTCGGCCCGTCCCATTAATCGGGTTTCCAGGTGATCGTGTTCGTTTCGGCCCACGAATTGAGATTCGACCATCTCAGGCTCGGGCCGACCCATTAATAGGGTTAAGACCGGTTCAGACTAGGGTAGGCCCGCGCATCGGATTTAGAGCCGTCCGGACCCTGCCCGGGCCATTAATCGGGTATCCAGGTTATCGTGTTTGATTCGGCCCGCGAATCAAGATTTGATCATCTCGTACTAGGGCTGACCCATTAATAAAGTTAAGACCGGTTCGTACTCGGGTAGACCCGCGCATCAGGTTTCGAGCCGTTCGGACTCAGCCCGATCCGATAATCGAGTTTCTAGGTTATCGTGTTCGATTAGGCCTGTGAATTGAGATTCGACCGTCTTGGACTCGGGCCGACACATTAGTAGGGTTAAGACCGGTTCGGATTCAGGTAGGCTCGCGCATCTGGTTTCGAGACGTCCGGACTCGGCCCGGCCCATTAATCGGGTTTCCAAGTGATCTTGTTCGGTTCGACATACGAATCGAGATTCGACTATCTCATGCTCGGGCTAGCCCATTTATAGGGTTAAGACCGGTTTGGACTCGGATAGGCCCGTGCATCAATTTTCGAGCCGTCTGGACTCGGCCCGGCCAATTAATCGGGTTTCCTGGTGATCGTGTTCGGTTCAGCCTGCGAATCGAGATTTGACTGTCTCAAGCTCGGGCTGACCCATTAATAGGGTTAAGACCGGTTCAGACTCGGGTAGGCCTGCGCATCGGGTTTCGAGCCATCAAAACTACGCCCGTCCCATTAATCGAGTTTCTAGGTGATCATGATTGGTTCGATTCATGAATCGAGATTCGTTCATCTCGGGCTCAGGCGATCCATACGGTTAAGACGGGTTCAGACTCGGGTAGGCCCGCACATCGGGTTTCAAACCGTCTGAACTCAGCCGACCCATTAATCAGGTTCCGAGGTGATCGTGTTCGGTTCGGCCCATGAATAGAGATTGGTCCGTCTCAGGCTCGAGCTGACCCATTAATAGGGCTAAGACCAGTTCGGACTCAGGTAGGCCCGCGCATCCGGTTTTGAGCCGTATGGACTCGACCCGGCCCATTAATCAAGTTTCCAAGTGATCGTGTTCGGTTCGGCTCACGAATTGAGATTTGACCGTCTCGGGCTCGAGCCGATCCATTAATAGGGTTAAGACGTATTCAGACTCGGGTAGGCCCGCACATCTGGATTTGAGGCATCCGAACTCGGCCTTGCCCATTAATCAGGTTTTCGGGCAATAGTGTTTAGTTTGGCCCGCGAATAGAGATTTGATCGTCTCGGGCTCGGGCCGACCCATTAATAGGGTTAAGAATGGTTAGGACTCAGGTAGGCCCACGCATCGGGTTTCGAGCCATCCGAACTCGGCCAGGCTCATTAATCGAGTTTCCAGTTAATCTTGTTTAGTTTGGCTCGCGAATCGAGATTTGATCGGCTCGGGCTAGGGACGATCCATTAATAGGGTTAAGAACGGTTCGGACTCGGGTAGACCCGCGCATCGGGTTTAGAGCCATCCGGACTCGGCCCGGCCCGGCCCATTAATCGGTTTTCTAAATGATAGTGTTTGGTTTGGCCCGTAAATCGATATTCGACCGGCTCGGGCTCGGGCCGGCCCATTAATATGGTTAAAACCGGTTCGGACTCGGGTAGGCCCGCGCCTTGAGTTTCGACATGTCCGAACTGGGTCCGACCCATTAATCGGATTTCCAGGTGATCGTGTTCGATTTAGCCCGCGAATCTCGATTCGATCGTCTCGGGCTCGGGCCTACCCAATAATAGGGTTAAGACCGGTTCGAACTCGGGTAGGCCCAGCATCGGGTTTCGAGCCATCTGGACTCAGCCCGTCCCATTAATTGGGTTTCCAAGTGATCGTGTTATGTTTGGCCCGTGAATCGAGATTCAACCGTCTCAGGCTCGGGCTGATCCATTAATTGGGTTAAGACTGATTCGGACTCGGTTAGGCCCGCACATCGGGTTTCTAGCCATTCGGACTCGGCCTAGCCCATTAATCGGGTTTCCAGGTGATCGTGTTCGGTTCGGCCTGTAAATCGAGATTCGACCGTATCGAGCTCGGGCTGGCCCATTAATAGGGTTAAAATCGATTCGTATTGTTTGGTTCAGCCCGTGAATTGAGATTCGACAGTCTCGGGATCTGGTCTGCCCATTAATGGGGTTACGACCGATTCAGACTCGGGTAGGCCCGAGCATCGATTTTCGAGCCATTCAGACTCGGCCTGGCCCATTAATCGGGTTTCCAGGAGATCGTGTTTGGTTTGGCCCACGAATTGAGATTCGACCATCTCGGGCCGATCCATTAATAGGGTTTCGACCAGTTCGGACTCGGGTAGGCCCGCGCATCGGGTTTCCAGCCGTCCAGACTTGGCCTGACCCATTAATCGGGTTTCCAGGTAATAGTGTTCGGTTCGGCCCACGAATCGAGATTCTACCATCTCGGGCTCAGGCCGACCCATTATTAGGGTTAAGACCAGTTCTGACTAGGGTAGGCCCGCGCATCGGGTTTCGAGCCATTCGATTCAGCCCGCGAATTGAAATTCGACCGTCTCGGGCTCGGGCCGGCCCATTAATAGGGTTAAGACCAGTTCAGACTCGGTTAGGCCCGCGCATCGAGTTTCGAGCCGTTCGGACTCGGCCCGATCCATTAATCTGGTTTCCAGGTTATTGTGTTTGATTCGGCCCGCGAATCGAGATTCGATCATCTCAGGCTTGGGCTGACCCATTAATAAGGTTAAGACCGGTTCAAACTCGAGTAGGCCGGTGCATCTGGTTTCGAGGCATTCGGACTCAGCCCGACCCATTAATCAGGTTTCATGGTGATCGTATTCGATTTGGCACGCGAATTGAGATTCGACCGACTCGGGTTCGGGCTAGCCTATTAATAGGGTTAAGACTGGTCCAAACTCGGGTAAGCTCGCACATCGGAATTTGAGCCATCCTAACTCAGCCTGGACCATTAATTGGGTTTCCAGGTGATCGTTTTAGGTTCGGCCCGTGAATCGAGATTCAACCATCTCAAGCTCTGTCCGGCCCATTAATAGGGTTAAGACTAGTTCGGACTCGGGTAGGCACACGTATCGGGTTTCGAGCAGTCCGGACTCGGCCCGACCCATTAACCGGTTTTCCTGGTGATCGTGTTCGGTTCGGCCCGAGAATCAAGATTTGACCGTCTCATTCTCGGGCCGGGCGAATAATAGGGTTCAGACCGGTTCAGACTCGGGTAGGACTGCGCATCGATTTTTGAGCCGTCCAGACTAGGCCCGACCCATTAATTGGGTTTCCAGGTGATCGTGTTCAGTTCGGCCCGCGAATTAAGATTCGACCGTCTCGGGCTCGGGCCTACCCATTAATAGGGTTAAGACCGGTTCGGACTCAGGTTGGACCGCGAATCGGGTTTCGAGCCCTCTGGACTCAGCCCGACCCATTAATTGGGTTTCCAAGTGATATTGTTCGGTTCAACTCGCGAATCGAGATTCGACCGTCTCAAGCTTGGGTCGGCCCATTAATAGGGTTAAGACCAGTTCAGACTCGAGTAGGGCCACGCATCGGTTTTCGAGCTATCCGGACACGGCCCATCCTATTAATCAGGTTTCCATGTGATAGTGTTTGGTTCGGTTCGTAAATCGAGATTCGACCATCTCGGGCTCGGGCCGACCCATTAGTAGGCTTAAGACCAGTTCGCACTCAGGTAGGCCCGCGCATCGGGTTTCGTGCCCTCCAGACTCAGCCCGACCTATTAATTGGGTTTCCAAGGGATCGGGTTGGGTTAGGCCCCTAATCGAGATTCGACCGTCCCGGGCTCGGGTCGGCCCATTAATAGGGTTAAGACCGGTTCAGACTTGGGTAGGCCTGCGCATCGGGTTTCGAGGCGTCCGCACTCGGCTTGACCCATTAATCGGGTTTCAAGGTGTCTGGACTCGGCCCGACCCATTAATCGGGTTTCCAGGTTATCATGTTTGATTCGGCCAACGAATTAAGATTCGACCATCTCGGGCTCGGGCCGACCCATTAATAGGGTTAAGACCGGTTCGACTCGGATAGGCCCGCGCATCAGTTTTCGAGCCGTCCGAACTCAGCCCGGGCCATTAACCAGGTTTCCAAGTGATCGTATTTGGTTCGGCCCGTGAATCAAGATTCAACCGTCTCGGGCTCGGGCCAGCCAATTAAAAGGGTTACGACCGGTTCGGACTGGGATAGACCCGCGCATCAGGTTTTGTGCCGTCCGGACTCGGCCCGACCCATTAATCGGGTTTCCAGGTGATCGTGTTCTGTTTGGCCCGCGAATTGAGATTCGACCGTCTGAAGCTCGGGCCGCCGCATTAACAGGGTTAAGATCGGTTCGGACTCGGGTAGGCTCTTGCATCGGGTTTCGAGCCATCCAAACTTAGCCCATCCCATTAATCGGGTTTCCAGATGATCGTGTTTGGTTCGTCACGCGAATCGAGATTCGACCGTCTCGGGCTTGGGCCGACCCATTAATAGGGTTAAGACCGGTTCAGACGTGGGTATGCCCACGCATCGGGTTTTGAGCCATCCAGATTCAGCCCTGCCCATTAATCTGCTTTCTAGGTGATCGTGTCTGGTTCGGCCCATGAATCGAGATTCGATCGGCTCAGGCCGACCCATTAATGGGGTTAAGACCGATTCGGACTTGGGTAGGCCCGCACATCGAGTTTCGTGCCATCCGAACTCGGCCCAGCCCATTAATCGGTATTCCAGGTGATCGTGTTCGGTTCGGCCTGCTAATCGAGATTCGATCGGCTCGGGCCGACCCATTAATAGGGTTAAGATCGGTTCGGACTTTGGTAGGCCCGCGCATCGGGTTTCGAGCCGTCCTGACTCATCCTGGCCCATTAATCGGGTTTCTAGGTGATCGTGTTCGGTTCGCCCTGCGAATCGAGATTCGACCAGCTCTGGCTCGGCTCGACCCATTAATAGGGTTAAGATCAGTTCGGACTCGGGTAGGCCCGCGCATCGGGTTTCGAGCTGTCTGGACTCGCCCAACCCATTAATCGGGTTTCCATGTTATCGTGTTCGATTCAACCCGTTAATCGAGATTCGACCAGCTCGGACTCGGGCTGACCCATTAATAGGGTTAAGATCGATTTAGACTCGGGTAAACCCGCGCATCAGATTTTGAGCCGACCGGACTCGGCCCGGCTCATTAATCGGGTTTCCAAGTGATCGTGTTCGATTCAACCCGTGAATTGAGATTTGACCGTCTCGGGCTCGGGGCGGCCCATTAATAGGGTTAAGACCGGTTCAGACTCGGGCTGATCCATTAATAGGGTTAAGTTCGGTTCACACTCGGGTAGGCCCACGCATCGGGCTTTGAGCCGTGCAGACTCGGCTCGTCCCATTAATCGGGTTTCCATGTGATCGTGTTCAGTTCAGCCCGTGAATCTAGATTCGACTTGCTTAGACTTCGAGCCGGCCCATTAATAGGGTTAAGATCGGTTCGGACTCGGGTAGGCCCGCACATTGGGTTTTGAGCCGTCCGGACTCGGCCTGGTCTATTAATCAAGTTTCCAGGTGATCGTGTTCAGTTCGACCCGCGAATAAATATTCGACCAGCTCGGGCTCGGGCCGTCCCATTAATAGGGTTAAGACCGGTTCAGACTCGGGTAGGCCCGAGCATCGGGTTTCGAGCCGTCCGGACTATGCTCGACCTACTAATCAGGTTTCCAGGTGTTAGAGTTCAGTTCGGCCCGCGAATCGAGATTTGACCGTCTCGGGCTCGGCCTGGCCCATTAGTAGGGTTAAGACCGGTTCAGACTCGATAGGCCCACACATTGGGTTTTGAGCCGTCCGGATTCGTCCCAGCCCATTAAATGGGTTTCCAGGTGATCGTGTTTGGTTCAGCCCACGAATCAAGATTCGAACGTCTCGGGCTCGGGCCAGCCCATTAATAGGGTTAAGACCGATTCAGACTCGGGTAGGCCCGCGCATCGGGTTTCGAGCCATCCGGACTCTCCTGGCCTATTATTCAGGCTTCCAAGTGATCATGCTTTGTTCAGCCTGCGAATCGAGATTCGATCGGCTCGGACTCAGGCCAACCCATAATATGGTTAAAACCGGTTCGGACTCAGGTAGGCCCGCGTATCGGGTTTTGAGCCGTTCGGACTCGGCCTGGCCCATTAATTTGGTTTCAAAGTGATCATGTACGGTTCAATGCGTGAATCGAGATTCGACCGTCTCGGGCTCGAGCAGACCCATTAATAGGGTTAAAATTGGTTCAGACTCGGGTAGGCCCACGCATATGGTTTTGAGCCATTCGGACTCAGCCCAACCCATTAATTGAGTTTCTAGGTTATCATGTTCGGTTCGGACCGCGAATCGAGATTCAACCATCTCAGGCTCGGGCCAGCCCATTAATAGGGTTAAGATCGATTCGGACTCGGGTAGGCCCGCAAATCGGGTTTCGAGCCATCCAGACACGGCCCGACCCATTAATCAGGTGTCCAAGTGGTCGTGTTTGGTTCGACCTGCTAATCGAGATTCGACCGTCTCGGGTTCGAGTCGGCCCATTATAGGGTTAAGACCGATTCGGACTCGAGTAGGCCCGCGCATCAGGTTTCGAGCCATCCGGACTCTCCTGGCCCATTATTCAGGCTTCAGAGTGATCATGTTTTGTTCAGCACGTGTATCGGGTTTTGAGCCGTTTGGACTCGGCTCGGCCCATTAATTAGGTTTTGAGGTGATCATGTACGGTTCAACCCGCGAATCGAGATTCGACCGTCTCGGGCTCGAGCTGGCCCATTAATAGGGTTAAAATCGGTTCAGACTTGGGTAGGCCCGCGCATCAGGTTTTGAGCCATTTGGACTCGGCCCAACCCATTAATCGAGTTTCCAGGTGATCGTGTCCAGTTCGGACCGCAAATTGAGATTCAACCTTCTCAGGCTCGGGCTAGCCCATTAATAGGGTTAAGACTGGTTCGGACTCGGGTAGGCCCGCGCATCGTGTTTCGAGGCGTCCGGACTCGGCCCGGACCATTAATGGGTTTCCAGATGATCGTGTTCGATTCGGCCTGCGAATCGAGATTTGACCATCTCGGGCTCGGCCCGACCCATTAAAATGGTTAAAACCGGTTCAAACTCGGGTAGGCCCGCGCATCGGGTTTCGAGCAGTCCGGACTCGGCCCAGCCCATTAATTGGGTTTCCAGGTGATCATGTTCGGTTTAGCCCGCGAATCTAGATTTTACTGTCTCAAGCTCAGGCTGGCCCATTAATAGGGTTAAGACCAGTTCGGACTTAGGTAGGCCTGCACATCGGGTTTTGCGCCGTCCGAACACGGCCTGACCCATTAATCAGTTTTCCAGGTGATCGTGTACGGTCCAACCCAGGAATCGAGATTCGACCGGCTCGGGCTAGCTCATTAATAGGGTTAAGATTGGTTCAAACTCGGGTGGGGCAGTGCATCGGGTTTCGAGCTATCCGGACTTGGCCCGGCCCATTAATCGGGTTTCCAGGTGATCGTTTAAGGTTCTGCTTACAAATCGAGATTCGACCGTCTCGGACTCGGGCCGACCCATTAATAGGGTTAAGATAGATTAAGACCAATTCAAACTCGAGTAGCCCCGCGCATCGAGTTTTGAGCCGTCCAGACTTGGTCTGACCATTTAATTGGGTTTCCTAGTGATCGTGTTCGATTTCAGCTAACGAATCGAGATTCAACCGTCTCAGACTCAGGCCGACCTATTAATAGGGTTAAGACCGATTCTTACATGGGTAGGCCCGCGCATCTGGTTTCGAGCCTTCCGCGCTAGGCCCGGTCCATTAATCGAGTTTTCAGGTGATCGTGTTCCGGCGACCCATTAAAAGGGTTAAGACCGGTTCAAACTCGGGTAGGCCCGGGTTTCGAGCTGTTTTGACTCGGCCTGACCTATTAATCGGTTTTCCAGGTGATTAGGTTCGATCCGGCCTGGGAATCGAGATTCGACCGGCTCGGGCTCGAGCCGGCCCATTAATAGGGTTAAGACCGGTTCAGACTCGGGTAGGCTCGCGCATCGAGTTTCGAGCCGTCCGAACTCGGCCCGACCCATGAATTGGGTTTCCAGGTGATCGTGTTCGGTTTGGCCCGCAAATCAAGTTTGACTGGCTCGGGCTCGGGCTGGCCCATTAATAGGGTTAAGACCAGTTCGGACTCGGGTAGGCCTGCACATCAAGTTTTGAGCCATCCAAACTCGTCCCAGCCCGTTAATCGAGTTTTTATGTGATCATTTTACATTTGGCCCGTGAATCGAGATTCTACCGTCTCGGGCTTGGGCCGACCCATTAATAGGGTTAAGACCGGCTAGGACTCGGTTGACTCGATCCTTGGGTTTCGAGTCGTTCGGACTCGGCCTGGCCCGTTAATCGGGTCTCCGGGTGATCGTTTTAGGTTTGGCCAGCGAATCGAGATTCGACTGTCTTGGACTCGGGCCGACCTATTAATAAGGTTAAGACCGGTTCGGACTCGGGTAGGCCCTCGCATCGGGTTTGAGTCGTTCGGATTCTGCCCGACCCATTAATCAATTTTCTCGGTGATCGTATTCGGTTTAGCCCGCGAATCGAGATTTGACCATCTCAGAACGGGGCCAACCCATTAATAGGGTTAAGACCAGTTCGAATTCGGGTAGGCCCGGGTTTCGAGCTGTTCGAACTCGGCCCAACCCATTAATCGAGTTTCCAACTTATCGTGTTCGGTTTAGCCCGCAAATCGAGATTCGACTGCCTCGGGGTCAGGCCGGCCCTTTAATATCGACTCGAACTCGGGCTGGCTTATTTATAGGGCTAAAATTGGTTCAGACTCGGGTAGGTCCGCGCATCGGGTTTTGAGCCATCCGGACTTGGCTCGGCATATTAATCAGGTTTCTATGTTATCATGTTCGGTTCGGCCTGCGAATCGAGATTCGATCATCTCGGGCTCGGGCCGACCCATTAATAGGGTTAAAACTGGTTCAAACTCCGGTAGGCCCGCTTATCGAGTTTCGAGCCATCCAGACTCAGCCCGACCTATTAATCAGGTTTCCAAGTGATCGTATTCAGTTCGGCCTGCGAATCGAGATGTGAGCGACTGAAACTCGAGCAGGCCTATTAATAGGGTTTAAACCGGTTCAGACTCGTGTAGGCCCGTGCATCGGGTTTAAGCCGTCCAGACTCGGCCTGACCCATTAATCGGCTTTCCAGGTGATCATGTTCGGTTCAGCCTGAGAATTGAGATTCGACCGGCTCGGGCCAACCCATTAATAGGGTTAAGATCGGTTCGAACTAGGGTAGGCCCACGCATCGGGTTTCGAGCCGTCCGGACTCGTCTTGGACCATTAATCGGATTTCCAGGTGATCGTGTTCAGTTCAGCCTGCGAATCGAGATTCGATCGTCTCATGCTCGGGCTGACCCATTAATAGGGTTAAAACCGATTCAGAGTCATGTTGGCCCGCGCATCGGGTTTCGAGCCATCCGGAATCGGCCCGGCCCATTAATCGGTTTTCCAGGTGATCGTGTTTGGTCCAGCTCGGGAATCGAGATTCGATCAGCTCGGGCTGACCCATGAATAGCGTTAAGACTGGTTCAAACTCAGGTAGGCCCACGCATCGGGTTTCGACCCGTCCGGACTCGGTCTGACCATTAATCGAGTTTCCAGGCGATCGTGTACGGTTTGGCCTGCGAATCGAGATTCGACCGGCTCGAGCTCGGGCACGCCCAGTAATAGGGTTAACACCGGTTCGGACTCGGGTAGGCCTGCACATCGGGTTTGAGCCGTCCAAACTTGGCCCGGCATGTTAATCGTGTTTCCAGGTGATACTTTTTGGTTTGGCCCATGAATCAAGATTCGACTGTCTTGGATTCGGGCCGGCCCATTAATAGGGTTAAGATCGGTTCGGACTCAGGTAGGCCCACGCATTAGGTTTCGAACCATTCAGACTTGGCCCGGGCCATTAATCGGGTTTCCGGTGATCGAGGTCGGTTTAGCCCGCGAATCGAGATTCGACCATCTCGGACTCAGGCCGGCCCATTAATGGGGATAAGACCGGTTCAGACTTGGGTAGGCCCGAGTTTCGAGCTCTTTGGACTCGGCCCGACCCATTAATCGGGTTTCCAACTGATCGTGTTTGGATCGGTCCGTGAATCGAGATTCGACCATCTCAGGCTCGGGCTCAGGCCGGCCCATTAATAGGGTTATGATCGGTTCGGACTTGGGTATGCCCAAGCATCGGGTTTGAGCATCCGGTTCGACCCAACCCATTAATCAAGTTTCCAAGTGATAATGTTTAGATCCGCATGTGAATCGAGATTCGACCGTCTCGGGCTCGGGCCGATCCATTAAAAGGGTTAAGACCGATTCCAACTCGGGCAGGGCCGCACATCGGTTTTTGAGCCATCCAGACTCGGCCCGACCCATTAATCTGGTTTCCAGGTGATCGTATTAAGTTCGGCGTGCGAATCAAGATTCGATCGTCTTATGGTCTGGCCGGCCCATTAGTAGGGTTAAAACTGGTTCGAACATGGGTAGGCCAGCGCATCGGGTTTCGAGTCGTTCGGACTCAGCCCGGCCCATTAATCGGGTTTCTAGGTGATCATTTTCGGCTCGGCCCACGAATTGAGATTCGACAGTCTCGGGCTTGGGTCAGTTCATTAATAGGGTTAAGATCGATTCAGACTCGGGTAGCCCCGCACATCAGGTTTCGAGCCGTCGGGACTCGGCCAGGCCCATTAATCGGGTTTCCAGGTGATCGTGTTTGGTTTGGCCTGCAAATCAAGATTCGACCTTCTAGGGCTCGGGCCAGCCCATTAATAGGGTTAAGACCGGTTCGACCTCGGGTAGGCCCGCGCATCGAGTTTCAAGCCGTCCGGACTCGGCTCGACCCATTAATTGGGTTTCCATATGATCATGTTTGGTTCAGCCCGTGAATCGAGATTCGACCATCTCGGGCTCTGGCCGGCCCATTAATAGTGTTAATACCGGTTCGGACTCGGGTAGGCCCGCACATCTGGTTTTGAGCCGTCCGGACTCTGTCCGGCCCATTAATCAGGTTTCCAGGTGTTCGTGTTCGGTTCGGCCTGTGAATTGAGATTCCACTGTCTCCGGCTCGGACTGACCCATTAATAGGGTTAAGACAAGTTCTGACTCAGGTAGGCCCGCACATTGGATTTTGAGTCATCCAAACTCATCTCGGCCCATAAATCAGGTTTCCAATTGATCGTGTTCGGTTCGGCCCGTTAATCGAGATTTGATCGGTTCGGGCTCGGGCCAGTCTATTAATAGGATTAAGACCGGTTCAGACTCGGGTAGGACTGCACATCGGGTTTTGAGCCATCCGGACTCGGCCCGGCCCATTAATCGGGTTTCCAGGTGATCGTGATCGGGTCGGCCCGTGAATAGAGATTCGACCAGCTCAGGCTTGGGCTGACCCATTAATAGGGTTTAGACCGGTTCGGACTTGGGTAGGCCCGCGCATCGGGTTTCGAGCCATCCGAACTCGGCCTGGACAATTAATCAGGTTTCCAAGTGATCGTGTTCGGTTTGGCCTGCGAATCGAGATTCGACCGTCTCGGGCTCGGGCCGCCCGATTAATAGTGTTAAAATCGGTTCAAACAAGGGTAAGCCCGCGCATCGGGTTTTGAGCCATCCAGACTCGGCCCGCCCCATTAATCTGGTTTCCAGGTGATCATGTTCGGTTCAGCTCGCGAATCGAGATTCGACCGGCTTGGGCTCGGGCCGGCCCATTAATAGGGTTAGGACCGGTTCGGACTCGGGTAGGCCCGCGCATCGAGTGTAAGGCCGCCCGAACTCGGCCCGGCCTATTAATCAGGTTTCTAGGTGATCTTGTTCGGTTCGGTCCTCGAATCGAGATTTCACCGTCTCGGGCTCAGGCTGGCCCATTAATATGTTTAAGACCGATTCAGACTCAAGTAGGCCCACACATCGGGTTTCGAACCATCCGGACTTGGCCCGGCCCATTAATCGGGTATCCAGGTGATCGTGTTCGGTTCGACCCGTGAATTGTGATTCGACCGTCTCGCGCTCGTACTAGGCCCGACCCATTAATAGGGTTATGTTCGGTTCAGACTCGGGTAGGCACGCGCACCGAGTTTCGAGCCATACAGACTCGGCTCGACCCATTAATCGGGTTTCCAAGTGATCGTGTTTGGTTTGGCCCATAAATTGACTTTCGACCGGATCGGGCTTGGGCCGGCCCATTAATAGGGTTAAGACAAGTTCGGACTCGGGTAGGCCTACGCATTGGGTTTCGTGCCATCCGAACTCGGCCCGGCCTAGCCGATTAATCGAGTTTCCAGGTGATCATGTTCGATTCAGCCCGCGAATCGAGATTCGATCGTCTCGGGATCGGGCCAGCCCATTAATAGGGTTAAGACGAGTTCGGACTCGGGTAAGCCCGTGCATCGAGTTTTGAGCCGTCCGGACACGGCCTGACCCATTAATAGGATTTCCAGGTGATCGTGTTCGTTTTGGCCTGCGAATCGAGATTCGACCGTCTCGGGCTCAGGTCGGCCCATTAATATGGTTAAGACCAGTTCTGACTTGGGTAGGATCGTACATCTGGTTTCGAGCCATTCGGACTGGGCCCGACCAATTAATTGAGTTTCCAGGTGATTGTGTTCTGTTTGGCCCGCGAATCGAGATTTGACGTGCTCGGGCTCGGGCCGGCCCATTAATAGGGTTAAGACCGGTTCAGACTCGGGTAGGCCCGCGCATCGGGTTTTGAGTCGTCCGGACTCAGCCTGACCCATAATCGGGTTTCCAGGTGAGCGTGTTCGGTTCAGGCCACTAATCGAGATTCGATCGTCTCGCGCTCGCGCTCGGGCCGACCCATTAATAGGGTTTCCAGATGATCGTGTTCGATTCGGCCCGCGAACCAATATTCGAGTTTCTCGGACTCGGGCCATCCCATTAATAGGGTTAAGATCGATTCAGACACAGGTAGGCCCGCGCATCGGGTTTCGAGCCATTCAGACTCGGCTTGGACCATTAATCGGGTTTTCAAGTGATCATGCTCGGTTCGGCCTGCGAATCGAGATTAGACCGGCTCGGGCTCAGGCCGACACATTAATAGGGTTAAGACCGGTTCGGACTTGGGTAGGCCCGCGAATCAAGATTCGACCAACTCTGGCTCGGGCCGGCCCATTAATAGGGTTAAGACTGGTTCGGACTCGGGTAGCCCTGCTTACCAGGTTTCGATCCATCCGGACTAGGCCTGACCCATTAATCGAGTTTCCAGGTGATTGTGTTCGGTTCGGCCTGCGAATCGAGATTCTACCATCTCGGGCTCGGGCCGGCCCATTAATAGGGTTTAAACCGATTCAAACTCGGGTAGGCCTGCACATCGAGTTTCAATCCGTCCAGACTCGGCCCGGCCTATTAATCAGATTTTTAGGTGATCGTATTCAGTTCGACCCGCAAATCGAGATTCGATCGACTCAAACTCGGGCTAGCCCATTAATAGGGTTAAAACAGGTTCAGACTCGGGTAGGCCCGCGCATCTGGTTTTGAGCCGTCCGAACTCGGCCCGGCCCATTAATCAGGTTTTCCAGGTGATTGTGTTCGGTTCGGCCCGTGAATCGAGATTTGAACTGCTCAGGCTCGGGTCGACCCATTAATAGAGTTAAGACCGTATCGGATTGGGTAGGCCCTCGCATCGGGTTTCGAGTCGTCCGGACCTGGCTCGACCCATTAATCAAGTTTCCAGGTGATCGTGTTCGGTTCGGCCTGCGAATTGAGATTCAACCGGCTTCTGCTTGGGCCGACCCATTAATAGGGTTAAGATCGGTTCGGACTCGGGTAAGCTCGCGGATCGGGTTTTGAGCCGTTCGGACATGGTCCGACCCATTAATGAAGTTTCTAGGTGATCGTGTTCGGTTCGGCTCGCGAATAGAGATTCAACCAGCTCGGGCTCGGGCCGACCCATTAATAGGGTTAAGACCGGTTTGGACTCGAGTAGGCCCGCGTATCGGGTTTCGAGCTGCCCGAACTCGGCCTGGCCAATTAATCAGGTTTCTAGGTGATCGTGTTCGGTTCAGCCTGCGAATCGAGATTTGACCGTCTCGGGCTATGGCTGGCCCATTAATAGGGTTAAAATCAGTTCAAACTCGGGTAGGCCCATGCATCAAGTTTCGAGCCGTCCAGACTCGGCTCGGCCTATTAATTAGGTTTCTAGGTGATCGTATTTAGTTCGGCTCATGAATCGATATTTGACTAACTCGAACTCGAGCCGGCCCATTAATAATGTTAAAATCGGTTCGGACTCGAGTTGGCCCGCGCATCGGGTTTCAAGCCATCCGGACTCGGCTCGGCCGATTAATCAGGTTTCCAGGTGATCATGTTCGGTTAAGCCCAAAATCGAGATTCGACCGTTTCGGGCTCGATTCGGCCCATTAATATGGTTAAGACCGATTCAGACTTGGGTAGGCCAGCACATCTAGTTTCGAGTAGTCCAGATTGGGCCCGGCCCATTAATCGGGTCTCTAGGTGATCGTGTTTTGTTCGGCCCGCGAATCGAGATTCAACCTGCTCAGGCTCGGGCCGGCCCATTAATAAGGTTAAGATCGGTTCAGACTCGGATAGGCCCGCGCATCGGGTTTCGTGCTATCAAGACTCAGCCCGACCCATTAATCGAGTTTCCAGGTGAACGTCTTCGGTTCAGCCTGCGAATCGAGATTCGATCGTCTCGCGCTCAGGCTCAGGCTGACCCTTAATAGGGTTTCAAGGTGATCGTGTTCGATTCAGCCCGCGAACCGAGATTCGAGCTGCTCGGACTCGGGCTAGCCCATTAATAGGGTTAAGACCGGTTCGGACTTAGGTAGGCCCACGCATCGGGTTTCAAGCCGTTTAGACTCAGCCCGACCTATTAATCGGGTTTCCAGGTGATCATGTTCGGTTCGGCCTGTGAATTGAGATTCAATCGGCACGGGCTCGTGCTGACACATTAATAGGGTTAAGACCGGTTCAGACTCGGGTAGGCCCGCTGATCGGGTTTTGAGCCATCCAGACTCGGCTCAGCCCATTAATCATGTTTCCAGGTGATCGTATTTGGTTCGGCCTGCGAATCGAGATTTGACCAGCTCGAGCTCGGGCCGACCCATTAATAGGGTTAAGACTGGTTCAGAATCGGGTAGGCTCGCTTATCGAGTTTCGAGCCATCCAGACTCGGCCCCGCCCATTAATTGGGTTTCCAGGTGATCATGTTTAGGTCGGTCTGCGAATCAAGATTCGACCGTCTCGGGCTTGGGCCGACCCATTAATAGGGTTAAAACCGGTTCAAACTCGGTAGGTCGGCGCATCGAGTTTCGAGCAGTCCGAAATTGACCCGGCCTATTAATTGGGTTTCCAGGTAATCGTATTAAGTCAGCCCACGAATCGAGATTCGACCGACTTGAACTCGGGCCGGCTTATTAATAGGGTTAAAACTGGTTCGGACTCGGGTAGGCCCGTGCATCAGGTTTCGAGTCGTCCGGACTTGGCTCGCCACATTAATCAAATTTCTAGGTGATCATGTTTGGTTCGGCCTGCGAATCGAGATTGGACCGTCTCAGACTCGGGCCAGCCCATTAATAGGGTTAAAACTGGTTCAAACTCGGGTAGGCCCACGTATCGAGTTTCGAACCATCCGGACTCAGCCCCGCCTATTAATCGGGTTTCCAAGTGATCGTATTCATTTCGGCTCGCGAATTGAGATTCGACCAACTGAAACTTAGGCCGGCCTATTAATAGGGTTTAAACCGGTTCAGACTCGTATAGGCCCTCGCATCGGGTTAAAAGCCATACGGACTCGGCCTGACCCATTAATCGGGTTTCCAGGTGATCATGTTCAGTTCAGCCTGTGAATCGAGATTTGACCGGCTCGGGCCGGCCCATTAAAAGGGTTAAGATCGGTTCGAACTCGGGTAGGCCCACGCATCGGGTTTCGAGCCGTCCGAACTCATTTTGGCCCATTAATCAGGTTTCTAGGTGATCGTGTTCGGTTCGGTACGCAAATTGAGATTCGACCGTCTCGGGCTCGGGCCGGCCCATTAATAGGGTTAAGACTGGTTCGGACTCGGGTAGGCCCGCGCATCGGGTTTCAAGCCGTCCGAACTCAGCCCGGCCCATTAATCGGGTTTCCAGGTGATCGTTTTTTGTTCGGCCTGCTAATCGAGATTTGACCAGCTCGGACTCAGGCCAGCCCATTTATAGGGTTAAGACTGGTTCAGACTCGGGTAGTCCCGCGCATCGGGTTTTGAGCCGTCCGGACTCGGCCCGACCTGTTAATCGGGTGTACAGGTGATCATGTTTGGATCTGTCGTCTGTCTCGGGCTCGGGCCGACCAATTAAAAGGGTTAAGACTGGTTCAGACTCGGGTAGGCCCGCGTATCGGGTTTCGAGCCATCCAGACTCAGTCCGACCCATTAATCAGGTTTCCAGGTGATCGTTTTCGGTTCGGCTCGTGAATCGAGTTTCGACCGTCTCCGGCTAGGGCTGGCCCATTAATAGGGTTAAGATAAACTCGGACTCAGGTAGGCCCGCGTATCAGGTTTTGAGCCATTCGGACTTGGCCTGACCCATTTATTGGGTTTCCAGGTGATCATGTTCGGTTCAGCCCGCGAATCAAGATTCAACCATCTCGGGCTCGGGTCGACCCATTAATATGGTTAAGACCGATTAGGACTCGGGTAGGCCCGCACAGCTGGTTACAAGCCATCCAGACTGGGCCCGACCCATTAATCGAGATTCCAGGTGATCGTGTTCTGTTCGACCCGTGAATCGAGATTCGACCTTCTCAGGATCGGGCCGACCCATTAATAGGGTTAAGACCGGTTCAGACTAGGAAAGGCCCGCGCATCAGTTTTTGAGCCTTCCGAACTCGGCCTAGCGCATTAATCGGGTTTCCAGGTGATCATGTTCGGTTCGGCCTGCGAATCGAGATTTTATCGGCGCAAGCCCCGCGAATCAAGATTCGACCGTCTCGGGCTCAAGCCAACCAATTAATAGGGTTAAGACCGGTTCAGACTCGGGTAGGCCCACGCATTGGGTTTCGTGCCATTTGGACTCAGGCCGACCCATTAATATGGTTAAGACTGGTTTGGACTCGAGTAGGCTTGTGCATCGGGTTTTGAGCCGTTCGGACTCGACTCGACCCATTAATCAGGTTTCTAGGTGATCGTGTTCAGTTCAGCCCGCGAATCGAGATTCGATCGGCTCGAACTCAGGCCGGCCCATTAATAGGGTTAAGACCAGTTCGGACTTGGGTAGTCTCGCGCATCTGGATTCGAGTCGTCTGGACTCGGCCCGGCCTATTAATCAGGTTTTCAGGTGATCGTGTGTAACACCCCACGTTTCACGTGTACTAGTACTATATGTATAGGACATGATATGGCTTGGAAAAATGAGTACCAATTTTTAGAAGTGATTAAATTTCAGATTAGAGGGCTAAATTTACGTCTAATGCTTTAGATGAGCAAATGTATAAAATTTTTAAGTCAAACCAGGGAGATCGTGGCATGTTGTATAAGCAATATGTGACTCTGGCTAGAACCTAAGGGTGATAAGTCTTCAAATAGGTGTTAGTATCAAGGGATTAAAGTTTAAAAGTCAAAGGAATCCCCTAAATGCATATTCGGGATTAGAGAGGTGGCCCAATTGGCACCTCGCTCTTTTCGGAAGATTTAAATTGAGTTTCACTTCTCGGATGGGACTAAGAGTGCATAATTTGATAAT